>JAXGGA010016665.1:0-26174 GCA_038373865.1 Uloborus plumipes | reverse complement strand
ATTTTCAGTGATTTTAATGTACATAAATGAATTTCTATTTTTCAAAGGCAGTAGTTCTTTCACATCTTATTTTAAATTTAGTAAATAAAACAGAATGTTATGAAACATAACGTTTAAAAAGATTAAATTACATTTTTCTTTGATGTTTTTAGAGCAAAAGATAAAAAGATATCAAAAAGAAAAATCTACCGCATTTTTTAATGTCCCTCTTGAAGAGCTTTTGTATTTTAAGCAATACATTTTAGTTATACGTTTTTAAAATGTTAAAAAAAGGCCATGAACTGCACATTTTTTTAAAACAGCAACAACGCTTCGAAAATAGGAGAAGAAAATCTGCAACGCAATAATTATGAAGGAATATATTCCAATTTTTACTAACATTAAACTTGCATTTTCTAACAAATGCTGTACTCATAAAATGCAGCTTCTAAAAATTAAAAAAAAAAAAAACGTTTTACTTAAAAAACGATTAAATATTGACACTGCAGTTGATATGTTACTGATTTTTTAACCAAGATAAAGTGTGATAGTAGCAATCAATGACGGTAGTTGGAACAGATTATTTTCGTCTTCATTCCCAATGCATAATTTTTTTTCAAAGCATATTGTTATTAATGATAGTCTGAAAAGTTACTTTAGTACTGCAAACCCTCATTGGCAGTAATTGGAGAAAAATCTATACTCTTCTAAACTGGACTTCATTTAACCCGGACTGTTGATTTTGCATAAATATAAAAGACGTGTTAGCACAATAATGTATTTTTGGCTGGCATTATTTTGCATTTTTTGTATAATGCATTTTTTAAATTTTCTCTTATGCAGTTTTCGAATGCATTCTCTTGGGTTAAAAATACAATTTTGACTGTATGCAGCATTTTGTTTACACATATGGGTTCAATTTATACACTGCAAAAAAAATGTTGTTTTTACAGTATAATATAGCTAATTTTATAGTAATTTTACAGTAATAAACTAAAATTGCTAATTTTATAGTGTACTGTAAAATTGTTAGTTTACAGTAATAAACTAAAATTGCTAATTTTGTAGTGTACTGTAAAATTGTTAGTTTACAGTAATAAACTGTAAAATTGCTAGTTTTACAGCTTATTACTGTACATTTTATAGTTTTAAACTGGAACCTCTGCTGCCAGTATTATACTGTTGTTTTTACAGAATAATACAGCTGATTTTATGGTAAAATAAACTGTAAACTTGCTAATTTTACAGCAATAAACTATAAAATTGTTAGTTTTGCAGTAATAAACTGTAAAATAGCTAATTTTACAGTTTATTACTGTGCTTTTACAGTTTTAAACTGGAACCTCTGCTGCCAGTATTATACTGTAAAAACAACACTTTATTTTTTGTAGTGTAGATCATTTTATTTAATAGGTACTTTAATCGATTCGGATGACCTGTAGCCCCTATTAGTTCAGATTAAGGAAGTTCTATTGTACAGTTTTTAATCGGACATATTTTAAATGCAGTCCTCAAGCCTCTTTCACAGGTTGAAAATCTAAAATACGCTTTAAAAATTTAATCAAGAGTAGTTTCTCGCTTTCTATTGCTAATTAAAATTTTATATCTTGGAAAATGATGAAAAAATGAATCCTTAAAAAGACTACATTCGATGTTTGAATATTTTATTTGTCTTTTTAAAATATCAAATGTCAAACATTCCAAATGTTAAAAGTCAGAAGAAAGCGTCTTTAGAAAGTGAGTGGTTTTTCATGTTCACTTTCACAGTCTTCTCTATTTTGGGGCTGCCCATATTTGATGTCACACTTTTATTCACTGTTTTTCATCTCAAATACTCTTGTCTCAAAGTGTCACACTTCAATTTAACCCCTCCCCAATTTTTCCCACGTCACGCAATTTTTCATAAATATATTCTTATAAAAAATGCGCGATGTCACAATTATTGTTACCAGTGTCACAAACTGTTACAATATCAAGAGCCCCTTCCCCCCTCAAAACGTGATATCATTTGTGGAAAGCCCCTCTCGTAAATTTTACTCCTCCAAAATGAAGTTCGCTTTTATAAAAATGTGAGGGTGTACATTTTAAGCATTGGAAAATTTTCTGTGGGTAAAGTTTTGTATGGCATTAGTATTCCCTCATTTAACTTGCTGAAAGAAAAGCATATTTAAATATTGTATTTTTTTCAGTTGATTTAAAAAACAATTTTCTCTTTGTAACTGCTGCGCGTATGATAGAACTTTTTATCAAACATGACTTAAAATGAAAGATACAAAAAATACTTAAATACTGGTTACTCTTTACACTTAGTGCAAGCGTTTTCCCTTTTAAGTTTTTTAATTGATTACAGTCATATTCTATCACAATGAAATTTGTGTCCTTATTCTGATTTTTATAATACTGAATAGCCAAATTTAGATAACGTTTTTGCCACATGACTTTGGAAAAATGTTGTACTTTAAAGTAAGTCATTTTTCCTGCATATTGTGCAATGTATTATTTAAATGTCACCATAACCTAAATTTTCTAAATGAAAAAATATTAATAAGTATGATGTGAATTGTAAAAAGTAATTTCCGAAGCAATCCCTTTAAGTTAAATTATTGATTCATAATCATTAGATTTTATACGTTTTCTGCTTTTAGTCCATAATTCTGAAACATGCTACGAAAAATAAATTTACTTTTCTAAAATAAATGTATAATCTGCTTTTTGCGCTTAGCATTCTCCTTTATTCCCTTGGTAAAACTTTCATTGAAATGTTTTTTACTACATATTAATGTTTATGTTGGTATTTCTTATACTTCCTATACTTAGTTAATTTAAAGACTAAGAAATTAACACTGAAACATCTTACGCATATAATTTGGAAATCAATAAGTATCCCCTATCTAAGAATTTTTGATAAAACTAAGAGTGTAATTGGAAAATAATGGGTAGTAAATTTGTCATTTTTCTTTTCTATTATTATTATTATTATTATTATTTTATTTATTTATTTATTTATTTATTTTTATTTATTTTTTTTGTTTTTTGCATTTTTTGTCATCTATTGCATTTTAGCTTTATCGGCTTGCTTATTTGGTTTCAGCTGAAAATAAAGTTGGAGAAAATCATCAATTTCCAATATTCCCTACTGTTAGTATGGAATTCAAAACCTGCTTCTACAAATGTTTGAAAAACTAATTTCTGCCGATACTGCCTTTACCCTTCCCACGGCAGAATAACAGATCGTATGACTAGTTATTTCGTACAGAAACTATTAACTCATGCGTAGAGAACTGGGCAAAAATTTCACATTTTTTGCCCAGATGCACAATTTTTCAGATTTTAGTTAGTGGAGCGTTCTGTTGTTTGGCGAGAAGAAAGCCAAATTATTTGCAACACCACAATGGTAATACATTTAGTTAAAATTTGGTTATGTCTAACGAGAGAGAGAGAGAGTAGTGTAACTTCATTTACTAAACAGCATTAAAAATAGTACAAGTTACCTCAACCTTTTAATTAGTTGATTCTTTTAACAATAATATTCTTCTGGGCACGGTAGGGTATCGTCAAATTCTTCAGGGATATAGATGAAATTTCTTTCGAACCACTCTGTATTCGAGTTTAACAGTTTCTACTACATTTGAATGAACTTCATGAAATTGAGTTTCAATGTACCGCAAGCTAGGAAGAGGGGGGATAATTTGTTTGTGACAAAGATTCAAGTTTTAGCGATTAAAAGTTGCAGTTTTGAAACACTATTATTATTATTTCAGACGTTTTCTTCTCGAATTTCTATGCTGTATCAGTACAGTTGATTTTCCTATGCTTCTAGTTTTAGTTCGGCATACATTTCAGATTTTTATTGATACTGTCATAAGGCAGTGAACTAAATAATAGAAGCACTCTAAAGGTTATATCATAATACACAAAGCAATAGTCTAAAATTAAATAATTTATGCAGCAAGAAAATATGCACAATTGTAATTCAATAAATTCCAATACATGTATTAATTTTGGCAAGTAAACTCATTAATGAACAGCATAACAGAGCCTCTTTTTGGATTTGTATAAACTTCAACTGCCCGTAAATAACTTCGGGGAAAAATTGAGAGAAAGTTATCGAAAAAAAAAATAGACAAAAAAAATTCCAGTTAATGTTTTTAACTAAAGAAGGACTTTCAAATTCGAGATAATACACTAATTCTGGACATAATTAATTCAGCAGCTCCAAATGAATTCCAGCTTTCGCAGAAAAAGCCGCTGATTTGAATTGGTATCCAAACTTCAAATGCAGACACATGTTTTCGCCACCAAATCGGTGAAAGAATGTGATCATTGTCTTTTAATTAATGTCTGTTGCAGTTCCATAACGATGAAACAGGTTTTAACGAGTTTCTTGGGAATTTCTGAAATTTTTTATACCTGGCTTGACATAACCTCCAATCGTTCTTGAGGAAATAAGATGCAAACATGTACACGCTTGCTTACTTAAAAGACCACGTGATTCCCTATTTACCAATTACAAAAACAATAAAATGAGAAACGTCATAGCAAACAGAAATCAATAAGATTTTGCTCAAAAACGAGATAATTAATAAGACTCAACAGTCCTAGATTGTAAATAAAGCGCGAAATGCTAAAAAATGGTTTCATTATTTTTTGCTAATAACAATGTTGAGAAAAGTTTTAAAATATCGGAATGTGCATAAGCATTTAGGATTAAAAGTGTAAATATGGTTTAGACTTGCTGTTTAGTGCATTTTAAACCCGATTGCAACGTGCAATAATAATAAATAATAATAGCTGCAATTGCTTTACGAAGTATAAGGATATATAAAAAAGAAAAAAGCACATTTCCTTCCTCATTAGCCTAGAAGTGAAATATATATATATAATATAGCAATTAAAATACGCGCCAACGTGACCTACATTTTGTTGTAATGGCACATTATTAGCCTGTTCATTTATTTTTTATTTAAATTACTAAAAAGACTGCTTTTACTGAACCCGTAATTTAATTTTAATAATCCGATAGAGACGCAAATCAGATTACTGCTTTAAGAGTACATATTTATCGTTAAAAGCACTTACACTCCACTGGACACTAAATGTTTAATCTAGGCGAAATTTATCAGCCTCTAAAAAACTATTACTTAGTTTTTACTTCTATTAGTTCTCCCGAAAATGCGGTAAAAGCGTGCTATTAAGTTTAACGCATTAAGGCACTCCCTATTCGGGAAATTAATTTACGATGGAGAATTCCTTTACGATATTAATTTTTCGCTTTATATTTTAAAAAATTACGATAAGACCTATTAATGAGCAGTTTGATCACTTAAACAGATTTTTTTTTAAATCACATTTCATCTATTTTGCAATTAATGCTATTTCACAGGTTATGCTTTACGATAATAAGTACGAAAATGTATACAAGAATGATCATAAATCAAGCATGGATAAATTAATTTTTGAATAAAATAGGTCTTAAAAATATTATTAGTCATACCCACATCTAATAAACTGAGAAAACTGATTGCAAAAAAGCTAAGATTAAATTTGATTAAAATGACCTCGTACGAACTCTACCTTCTCCACTACTCTTTAACATTCATTAAAAATTAATAATTTTATATAATGCTACTGATGATAGAGAAAATACCATACCATGACAGATTACACTGTATGGCATGAAAATTGCTTCTGGACACTATTCCTGCATATTCTCATGCAAAATGACCTCCTGAATCCCAATACGACCCCGGTTTTTCCCATTACCCACTGTTTTCTGGAGACACCGTCTCCATTGTTTTTCACTTTTTGATAATTTTACGGAAATTATTTTGATTTGGAGGAAGAAGGGAATATTTTTAAACCCCCTTTTTTTATTCTTTTGATGGGTTAGAAAGTGAAAAGTATTACAAAATCCCCTGGGGGATAAGCACGAAATAAATCCGATAAGTTTTCTTGTTCTTAATACAATTTGAATGTTTTTAAATGCATCTAATTGGCAAAGGTGGCAAAGATTATAGAGTAGGCATTACAATTTTGTGGGTACCATCCAGGCTTGAAGCTTTCGTTTTAGAGTTTTTTCCCTTGTATATCTCAACTGAAAGAAAGCCATTAAATATCCACTTAAGCAATTACATGAGTGCCACAATAAATGTTTTCTAAATTATGTCATTAAAAGAGCGCTTACATTTCAAGAGCTCAATTTTTTTTTAAATTAAATCTTATGTTAAGCATCTATTTATTTTCACTATTTTCACATTTTTAAGTAAACAACTTGCATCAAATTTTTGTAATAAACATTTAGTCGATTATTGTTTTAGAATCAATATCATGTTTCCCGAAATAAACGCATTTTATCTGACAAACTAAAATAAGATTGACGAACAAGTGAGGAGCTAACCCCTATCGCCAAAAGGTGCTTACAGATGACTCTTAAATAATTACACAACGAATAAAAATTGGATTACAAAAACCAAATTGAAGCACCACTTATTTGGCAAAGGTCTTTAAGCATAAAAAAGCAACATCTTTCCATCTTTCATTTCAATAAGCCATGATTTAATGCATCTTGAAATGAGAAATGCATCCTCATGGATTAATTCCTACCTGCTTATTTAATCAGTTTCGCAAACATAAAAAGTCACGGAAAATTGCCCCTGGAAACGCCACTTATTACACGTAGTAGGGGGAAAAACGCAATTTCGGCTGAAACCTATTTGCATTTCATTTTCGTTCGGGAACTCGACAAAGCTGGGGATGAATATCAGGTGCATTACATTCTGTTATTATTTTTTCCGTTTTGCCATAAAATAGCATCGACACTCTTGCCCGAAGCCTGTGGATGATTGAATGACCGCCCACGTATACTCTCATACCTCCCACGCTTTTCAGACGACGTTGATGATTCACGGTGTCACACCATGCTGAATTCGTTGGAAAAGTAGTGATGTCATCGTTTGTTTAAACGGCTGCTTTTACTTAGCTCAGGGTGCAACAAATGATTCAAAGGCATTGTTTCCCAACCTTTCGAACGTCGCGACCCCATTTACTCCACACACAAACACACACACACACACACACACACACACATATATATATATATATATATATATATATATACAAAAAAAAGTTGTATGCATTTTTTCCTTTTCTCTCTCAAAAACTGAAAACATGAAAAATAATACACAAAAGGATTCTGCCGTCATAACTTAAAAGGTCCCAGTCCAAATGTTGC
Source organism: Uloborus plumipes (assembly GCA_038373865.1). Classification (NCBI taxonomy): domain Eukaryota; kingdom Metazoa; phylum Arthropoda; class Arachnida; order Araneae; family Uloboridae; genus Uloborus; species Uloborus plumipes. Next base: position 18,964 of record JAXGGA010016665.1, on the reverse strand, counting down.
TACAATTCATTTTTACAGTTTTTTTTTTTTTTTTTTTTGTTGTTCAAAGTATAGGTAGTAAAGAAATTTAAATTTTTGTTCGTGCAGGGTTTCACTAATAAGCTAAAATGTTTTTTTAAGCATGATGGCATTGAAGCTTACAAATTTAGGTCTTCTGATTTTCCCAACATTTTTTCCTTCGTAGATAGGGCTTTCTTTCTTATGATGGCAGTATATTAGTATGTGTATTTCGTAAATGGGGAATTAAACGGTGCATATTGTAAATGATTGATCTTTCTATGTTTTTTTTTTACAATCTCACTGAATACTACCCTGCAGAAAATGGCTTTTGAAGTTCTGAAACTATTTGTTTTGATTTTTCGCTACAATTAATCGTATCTCTCTCTGCCCCAAACATGAAGCAAAAAGGAAAGCACGGCACAATGTTTTTGCAAAAATCAGAAAATCAGTTTTGAACTTTCTTAAATTTTCTCGAACAAAACAAGCTCTGTCCCTTCATGTTAGCTCTTCTTCATCACTTCTTTTTTATAATTAAACGTCTGAAAAATCGTGATTCTTCAGTTCCCCTTTTTTCAGTTCCCCTTTCCTAAAAATTGCTGAATTGCAAAAATTTTAAAGTTTTGCAGGAAAAAAGAGAAATTGGGAATAATTGTAACACAATGTTTTTTTTTTTTTGCATTGAAAACCCTTATTAGAGTTAAATACAAAATTTCAGTCGTTTTTTTTCTTCAAAAAAAAAAAAAAAAAAGCAAAATTACTTTTTACCTGCTGCCAAAAAAAAAAGATTAAAGTAAAATATTCCCATCTCAGTAATCAATCTGCATCAAAAATAAATTTGTTCGCAACTCTTTTTCTTTATCACGAACGTCAAAATGCTTCAAGTAATAACAGTTTTGTGAGATGAATCTGCCAATTTGCACTTTACTTTTTTTTCTTTTTCTTGGATCTTATTATTGATTCTTAAGTAAAATGCATTGCTACAAACGTGATAAATTATATCTAATCTGTTAGGTATGTAAATACGTAAACTCTGCTACGTATTTTTACCTCTGTTACTTTGTGCGACAACAGAAGTTATGAAAAAAAGTAGAGGTTATATTTATGAAATAAAGCAAATTGTAAGAATGTACGGCATTTTATTTATCATTAAATTATTTTACAATAGTTTTACTATGTACAGTTCATTTTAATTTTGATTATTCAAAAGCATCAATAAAGAAGTAATCAAACTTTAGAAAAATCCTTACATTTGATACCATAATTTTGTCACATTCCAAACGGTTTATGTGATTGATTATTCGCTAGTAGGGCTCAGTTTTCTCCACCGTTGCCTTTTCTAGGCAGAAAAGAAGTTTTTACAGTAACAACGGTAGTGCATAAAATGCAGCAACAATTGCTGCATAAATGTTGATACAGTAAACAGGTGCATTGAATGCTTAAACGAGAAATGAAACAGTATTGACTTGAAGTTCTAATCAATGTATTTCTGTACTTATTGTATTGCCTCTGCTATTAAGACAAAATGTCTAGACATGAGAATAAAACTGTTCGAGTGCTAAACAATCAATGTACCATAAAGAAACTTTATGTACGACAAACAGAAAGATCAGTGGTGAACATAGCATCTAATTTTACTGCAACTTAAGCTGAAAATCTGGATTCCTATTTCACCAAAATATTTTAATAGCAATATTTCAAATTATGATTTTTTTTATCTTAAAAGAACAATTGGTAATTAATTTTCCAGTGTTTTTATTAAACACTCTCCTTAATATGATAAACTAACCTTAATATGATAACTTTTTGGTGGTGCAAGTATTATTTATTTTAACTAGCAATAAATCAATAATTTTTATCCCCTCGGCTACATCGAGTATTCGGATATATTGCTATTTTTTGTTGTCTCCCAGTATGCGTAACATATTAAGTTGTTACTACATCTCTTTTTTGATAAGTGAAAAAGACTATATTACTTGATATATAGTTAATGATGTATAAATGGCATCAACATTTAGAGACCCTGAATAAAAGTATCAAACGCTTTGCTAAAAAAACTTTCTGGACATAATTGCATGCAATTTTAGGAACACTCATTTTCTGATTTTTTAATATCTGTTTATTTGTTTCTATTTTTTTGCAAATAGTTAACGGAGATTCAGCCCACTTTCGTGCTTTTATTTACTTTTTTTTTTTCCAATGTCAGAGACAAATGAGCCTTAATAGCTCTTTATGTAGGATCTTTATCTACGCAAAGCTTCATTTAAAATTTTTATTTATCAATTAAGTCTTTAAATGTGCTTTACTAATTCATATAATGTTCCTGACACTTTTTAGGCTAATCAAATTGGAAATACATTCGTTTGTACGTTTAGAGCATTAGGGAACTTCAATTAATGCTATGCAGTATATTCAGCACACGTTATTGTTTTGCGGTTAAAACTTAACTTATTCTTCTCTTTTAATTTGAAGAAAAAATTTACATTTTCGTCACAACACATTGCAAAAGGCGTTCTTTGCAACGCCGAAACACGTGTATGCAGTAATCTACAAATATGAGCAATATAACGTTGTTATTTTTATTTCATGGTTTCGAGTAACTTAAGATTTTGTACCAACATTTGCAAAACTAAATAAATAAATAAACTGACCAATGTAAATTAAAATTTCAAGATAAGGATTACCGACCCAAGTAGCACAGTTCGTTTTTTAAAGGTTGTAAAATGGTTATTAACGTTGTAACAACCGCTTAAAAACGTTGATAAAACGTTGAAAGGTTATTTGTGCGACCTGTGTAGGTTCTTTTTTTCGTCTCTCAACTTATACAAAAATATTTGTTACTTTGCTTGAAGTACACTAAAAACCCTGGAATACTTTCTCGCACTCCAACGTTGCACCTAATCCAAAGTAAGAAAAATTGTTCATGTTCATTTTTTTAATTTGATTTAAAGGCGTTTCCGGTAAATATTATTATTATTAATTAAAATGCAGAGAAAAATTTTCCCGCCCGCCGCTATCAACAGCGTGGGTGAAACTTAATGACTTGCTCAATCAGGAGGAGATTTCATTTGTAGAATCTGAATATTGACCATTTTTTAATCTTATTTAAATATATGAAACCCGAAAATTGTTAAATTAAGATAATTGTTAAATTAAGATAAAACTTTCTATGTGATTTTACTAATAACATTTTACGACTTAAGAATAAATAAATTAAATTAAATTAAAAATATAAACAAAAATTTCGCGCACAATATGTGTCAGACGCACTCCTTGTAGAACTCCAATCTCATGGCTATATATATATATACGACTTTTTTTCTTATAATTCCACGAGAATCAAAAATATGAACAAGAGGATTAGAGGGTTTTTAGTGTAACTTTGGATAAATGTCATTCTATATTTATGATAGGCTTACTGAAATAAAGTCAATATCAAAATACAAACATGAACTTATTAAAGAGTTATGCTCCCCCCTTAGTAGAAAATTCTAGCTGCTATTCTCTCCAAATAGCGACATAGAAGAATTAAATGTATTTCAGCAATCAAATATTAAGTGAAAAAAAAAATAAAACCAGCTAAAAAAAAAAAGAAACGTGCGTAATAATTTCAATTCGTTGAAAAAAACAAATGTGACTACAGATCGATTCCCAATGTTTCTCAAATTTTGTTTTCTTCTTCAGTGATGTTTTAAAAAATGCATTAAATACAGCAAACACAGAGAAGTTTCATCGTAAATAACTAAAATCTTGTGATAAAAAAAAAATCTCTGCGACACGTCATTGACATTTAAAATCTGTGCAATAAGATGCAGCAATAACCTTACGTAGAAAATGTAAATATCCAAGTTTAAATTACTTACTGAAAATATTCAAATTTTATATACTATTTTCTGCATCTGCTAAAAAATCTCCAATTCTTTTGACAATTCAAATGTTCTCTTTCTTAGTCGTCAAAGAAGATATTTGATTACTATAAAATACAATATTGCTGGTTTCTTCCACAAGATTCTTTCTTAAGCTCGTTTAAAATATATGAATCGTTTGAAGAAAGCTGCTCGATTAAAACTAAACATAACAATAATCTCCCTGCCTAATCTCTTGCTGATAGATGCAACCTGAAAATATCCATGTTTGTTTTATTCTGAAAATTGTTCTTAAATTCCTTGACATTCTTTTGCCTTTGAGAATTCAAATTTTCTCTTTTACAACCGGTTTAGAGAAAATATTTTACAGTAAAATATTCGGCTGTCGGCTTCGTCTAAGAAATCATTAAAAAATTTATCTAAGGAAATTAATAAGAATATCAATATGAATTGAATCATGATTTCATTTCTATTTTAATAGTATAACAGACACGCAGTATTACATAAAAAATTGAAAACATCCAAATATCCAGAAAATCTTCCAATTCAACTTGACATCATTTGTTTTATCTATTTAAACTTTTGTCTGTAAACTTTTTAAAAGAAGCCTTTTCCAGTGAAATGCGACCTTGTAAACTTTATGAAATAGTAACCTTAAAAACACTTGCAAAATTTTAAGTAAATAAATTTAACAAAATTATCAACAAATTCATGCACTCTAGTTTGTATAGCTTCTTTTTCTTCAATTTTTCCTCAAAGGAGCTTTCTTAGTGAGTATTATGCTTCTAATTTCTCAATTTAGAAAAGAGATAGCTCAAAACGAAATAACATTTAATTAAAACACGCAAAAAAATTCACTACAGTCACGGAAAATAAAGTACGTTACACGAGCCTCCATTGACTTAAGTTGGATAAACCTAATTCATATATTTTACTTACAATGCACGAGCCTTCAACAGCGCTAGCTTTCCTGAAAAACTTCTATATCGGACAGACAACTTCATTTTCACCCTCCTAACTCTCTCTATCTCTTCTCGCTTTATCCACTTCTAACACTTCCATCAACTACTGAACGTCAATCGATTTGCACGTGCTCTAATAACAGTGAAAAGTTGTTGATGATTTCCAAACATCAAGCTACACCCTAAAAAAATTGAAATCAATTAAATCCTGAATTTGTTACATTAAAACTTCCATCCGGAATGATGAATCGAATCAAACAGCATTTATTATTTCAAAGTAACCTTGGAAATGATGGAGGCAGCGTAAACATAAAGTCTATGCCCCGCACCATATATCCATAAGTAATGATTAAATTAATCCCGAACGGAGCTAATCATTTTGTGAGAAGTGATGAGGTCATTACCCCCCCCCCCCCCCGCCCCCGTATATACACACCGCTCTCAATATTCTCCTAAGTGTGCATTTCTTCCAGCACAGAGTACTCGAAGAAAGAGCCCTCCACGAAACATCCAATTAAATATCCAGAAAATAATTCTTTTGATCATTCCAACAATCGTAATTGTTTCAAGTAAGACATTTTACTGTGAAATGCTTGTTAACTTTGGACGATGACAATCTTGAAGACGCGAGCTGCGTTCAATGGAGAGCGAATTGAAAGAAAATGTAATAAAATCGCAAACATTCTCACGCTTTACTTGCATCCACAATGTAACAAATCAAACAGCATTTTATTTGTGGGGAGTAACCTTGGGAAAGACGGAGACAGCATAAACATCGCGAGTCTCTTCCCTGCACCGTATCTAAAAATAATGATTCAAATAAAAGCCGACAGGAGCTGATCATTTTATGGGAAGTGATGAGATCGTTACCCCCGTATATACACACCGCTCTCAATAATCTCCAAAGTGTACGTTTCTTCCAGGGGCGGAGTACTCAAAGAAAAAGCACTCCACGAACGATGTAAACAACACCAAATTTCAGCTAGATAATATCCCGAAAACACTCTTTCTTGTCTGTTGTCTCAGCAGGTTGCCCAGACAACGGGGGATGGGGGTGTCGATATTTGGCGCGGGATCATGTGACAGACGTTTTTATGGCCAGCCAAATGACCCCTTTCCCAGTGAGAGGGCCTCCGTTCATCTGGTCATCGATTCGCGCGCCATCCGCGCATGCGCGCACACACACGCACAGACGGGGTGGATCAAATCGCAGTTTTATATTGAGTCTTTTCTTTAAAAACGAGGTCAGCTCTTTTATGACTGCGATATTAACGAAGTCTTGCCCTGATTGATGTATACATAGCATTTTATCTTTTGCATCTACCACATAGTTGTTTCTCATGTTTAGTAATCTTGTCCTCTCTAGACAGTCTTAACCTTTGATATTTCTGCAAGAGAAATGGCTGAGAATATACATATTAACGTGTGATGTTAAAAAATGAAGAAAAAAATCTTACTTGCGCCGCCGCAAAAAAAATGGAAAGAAACTTTATATCTTTTCCAGCAAAAGCGCTCTGCAGTTACGTACTTATAAAGAATTTCTTGTTTGAATTATTTCTCTTTGCTTTGCAAATTCTTTTTTTTGTAAACATTTTTTTTCATAGGATAACATCTACAATTTCTATTTACTATTTTAAACTCTTACGAGTGCCAAATTAAAATTCATTTGCCAATGAGTGGTAGTTGTACATTTCTCTCTTTGGACGATCAATTTACAGAAAATTGAATACTATGATGTACAGCTTCATTATGTAAAAAACTGAATATGTTTAAAATACATTAATGGGATGTAATAAATTATGATATGCAATCATCAAGGTACTGATTCAAAGCTTTACTTCTAACGTAACTTTACTCTAAACGTATTTAGAAATTTAATTTTAGACTTTTATAAGATTTTATTTGAATTTAGTTGCATTGTTATTCCAAATTATTTCCTATGCTAAAATATTTATAAATTGATAGTTTTCTAGCTGAATAAAAAAAATTTAGTTTTCAGAACATTTATGAACAATTTTGTTATGTCTCTCCCGGTTTTTAGTAAATGCAATTCACTTAAAACTCGCCAATGAGCATTCACGCAATAAGCTCGCCATCTGTATATGTTTGTCCTAATACTCTGTATTTTGTTAAAATTTTTACAAGTGAAAATAACAACGTTAGTTAAAAATAAGTCAATGTACTTTTCTAGAGAAAAAATGTGTTGGAATGCTGTGCTTTTTATTTGTTTTAACAAAACTAATTAAACAAGAAAAGTAACATACATAATACCTACACAATAAAGAGTATTAACACGTTCACTGCCAAGAACATCATTGGGGGTGGGGGGGGGGGGGGCTCAAAATTTTTATTCTGTGCCACAAGCATCACGCCACATGCTTGTATCATTCCGGGGCTTGTATTATTTCTATATAATGTTAAATACAGATATTGTTAACTTCAGCAATAAATTTACGTAATTATACGGTTTGACGTGACTGTTCATAAAATTAAAAAAAAAAAAAATTAAACATGAACGAACTCTTTGCATTGTTTTTAGCAGCTCGGACAAGATTTTTTTTTCTAAGAAAAGAATTTATTACTTGTTTGCTTTTGCAAATACCTGTGAGGTGAACAATAATCGTGCTTTTTTATTCTAAATAGTGTTATTTAATTTTAAAAAAAAATCAGTTTCTTTTTTGCATTTTAGTAAAAATTTTTTGCTATTTTTAAACATATGCTTTTTCAAAGTGAGATTGTTGACATACTCAATTGGTTGGCTTAAGTTGAGTACTGCTGATTAAAGCTTTCTAAAGGTCCAGGAAACGTGTTACAATGCTTCTAAACAGAAAAAAGTTATTCATAAAAAATTACTCATTATGAAATAACAAGTTTCTTACTTTCAAAAATAGCAATTTATTCATTAGAAACACTAAATAGCGTTTAAAAAGCCTTCTAAATGTTCATCTTCCAACTAAACCATGCATTGAACACTTGTAAAACATGTATTTGAGACCGTGAAATTTCGAAAAAAAATTATTCATTAAAAGATATATATCAATTAAAATATATTAAAAGAGATACATATATATATATATATATATATATATATATTATATATATATATATAATATATATATATATATATATATATATATATATATATATATATATATATATACACTGAAGTGACAAAAGTCATGGGATACCTCTTAATATCGTGTCGGCCCTCCTTTTGCCCGGCGAAGTGCAACAACTCGACGTGGCATGGACTCAACAAGTCGTTGGAAGTCTTCTGCAGGAATATTGAGCCATGCTGTCTCGATAGACGTCCATAATTGTGAAAGCGTTGATGGGGCAGGATTTTGGGCACGAACAGACCTCTCGATGGTGTCCCATAAATGCTCAATGGGATTCATGTCGGGCGATCTAGGTGGCCAAATCATTCGTTGGAATTGTCCAGAATTTTCTTCAAACCAATTGCGAACAGTTGTGGCCCGGTGACATGGCGCATTGTCATCCATAAAAATCCCATCGTTGTTTGGGTACATGAAGTCCATGAATGGCTGCAAGTGATCTCCAAGTAGCTGCACATAAGCATTTCCAGTCAATGTTCGGTCCAGTCGCACTAGAGGACCAAGTCCATGCCATGAAAAAACAGCCCACACCATTACGGAGCCACCACCAGCTTGAACAGTGCCTTGCTGACAGTTTGGGTCCATGGCTTCGTGGGGTCTGCGCCACACTCGAACCCTACCATCGTCTCTTACCAGCTGAAATCGTGACTCATCGGACCAGGCCACGGTTTTCCATTCATCTAGGGACCAACCGATATGCTCACGTGCCCACGAGAGTCGCTGCAAGCGATGTCGTTCTGTCAGTAAAGGCACTCGAGTCGGTCTTCTGCTGGAATAGCCCAAGAAATCCAAATTTCTCCGCACAGTTCTAGCAGACACGTCCATTGTACGTCCCACATTGATTTCTACGGTGATTTGACGCAGTGTTGCTTGTCTGTTAGAATTTACGACTCTTTGCAGACGTCGCCGGTCTCGATCTTTAAGTGCAGGCGGTCGACCACTGCGCTGTCCATGGTGGGATGTTATGCCTGAAATTTCATACTCTCGGCACACTCTTGACACAGTGGATCTGGGAATGTTGAATTCTCTAACGATTTCCGAAATGGCATGACCCATGCGTCTAGCTCCAACTAACATTCCGCGTTCAAAGTCTGTTAATTCACGTCGTGCGGTCATCATCACGTTAAAACCTCTTCACATGAATAACTTGAACAGAAATGAAAGCTCTGTAAAAGCACTGCGCATTTATACCTGTTCTATGCGATGCTACTGCCATCTGAAAATTTGCATATTGCTATCCCATGACTTTTGTCACTTCAGTGTATATATATATATATCTTATATAACTCTTAGATCAAATGTTGCTGACGGACAGCTTTAATTTGGAATAAAGTAACGTTCTAAGAAAAGACACACAGCAGCGAGAATTGTACACGATGAATTAGAAAAAGAGAGAACTTTATCCCTACTGGTTATTTTGCGTGGACACGAAATTTTTTCCTGGCGTAGCTCTGATTTTCCCTCAAAAACTAACGTGTCAGCACTTTTAAAGGGCTACATAATAATATAGTACTTTACTATTTCTTAACACAATAATCTCTTTGTAAATAGCTTCCCCAGTTTTCACTGTCTTTCGTTTCCCACAATCACCACTTTTGCGCGAACCTGAGAGAAATTGGTGTATTGCCGTCACTTGTAGACCTTTATGACGATAACATCCAACAAATCGCAAAAGCAGTTATAAGGATCCATGGAGTTATTTAGTTCGGCTAAGTCATAGACACGACAAAAAAAAAAAAAAAAAAAAACACCACTTTTCGAAATCACTGTCTTTACCATGATTGTAAGGGACTTGTTGCACTTATCTGCTCCAACTCACGGGCGTCGTTGGCGGGGGGGACGAGGGGGACATGTCCCCCCAATATTTTGAACTCGTCAGAAGTCCCCCTGAATATTTTAAAATAATAATTTTGAAAAAAAAAAAATCGGGACTTTCATTTCTAAATCTAAATAAAATTATAACTCCAATCTTTACTAAAATAACGAAACCTTCCGTATCTACTTGAAAGACCGTCTGAGTTATTGAGTCTTATGGTGCTTTTAGCATCGTTTGGATCATTTTTCTCCTACAAAACCCATCACTACGTAGTTAGATCAAATTCCTCCACTTAACAATAGAAACTTTCCCTTTCCATACCCCACTCCATCACTCCCCGCTGGGACAGGGACAGCAGAAGTAATAAATAAATCTTAGAGGGGGTTTCTTGTGTTTTCCTTGGTTAGGTCACTTGATCCTTGAAGGGCTAGGACAACACAAAATTCTTCGAAACTGATGCTTCCTTAAAATCTCTGATAAGGATCGCGGGCTGAGGGGGAGGGAGGTTTTATGGTCTGCTCTGCCTCACCCTACTAGTTATCTCACGCCAGCTGTACAGCTGTGTTTTCTCTTTTTTTTTTTTTTTTTTTTTTGGTAAGATCCCCACTACTGACCAGAATGGACCAGATAGTTTCATTAACGTCATTCGCTCCTGGAACTGATTCCCGAATGTTCGTTTGCTCTATATATAGTTCAATCAACGACGTTTTCTTTTGAGATAAGTTTAATATGTTTTTATTATTATTTATTTTTTAGAATTATACTGCATTCATGATATTACATAATAAGTCTAGAAATAGTATCAAAAGCTCAAACGTAGGAAGGTACAAATGAAAAGTTTTGGAAAGAAAAATTACTGTTCTAACTTCTTTGTACAATATTTTTATTACAGAGAAAAGAAATGTATGTAAATTCATTGCGAATTGAAAATGAAGATTTTGTTTCTGTTAGTGACGGTTCGCGGCTTGGTTTTTTTTTTCGTTTATTTATTTAGTTTTTTTTAATCATCGTCGCAATTGCTGTTATTCTATAGGATTTGATTTTTTTCGCGCTTTCTTTATTTATCAGTTACTTTTCATGTGCATTTTTGACATACTTCATTTTAATTGTCATTAGTTCAAGCGATTAGCATTCAACACAACTCCATTGTTTATTACCTTCTTCTTTTTACTTAAAAATTACATGCCCAAAAATTCTTTTAAGTGATGAAATAATAAGGCTTGTTTAGTTGAGTATTATTCAGATAACTAAATTCATTTTAAAAAGTTGGAACCGACAAAATATTTTATCGCTGCATTTCTATGAAAATTTGTAAAAAGGACTGAATTATCATTAAAAAAAAGCAAGTTATTTATCTTCCTTACAAATTATTTTAAATTGAAATTTTCAAACCTAATTTTCAGCTGAGAAATATAAATTTCAAAATGGAACTTTCAAAATTAAGTGAAAGTATCGTTCTCAGCATAGGCACAATTGAAGCAAAACAAATGCTTGTATGGAGGAGAGGGTAAGAAGCAATAATAAAAATCAATTAAATTAAAAAATAATAATATTAGAAAGATTTCTCACATATCGTTGAAGATCAAAATGCCAGATGAATTATAAAAAGGATTTTTTTTTCGTGGTAAATTACACTGCATATTAAGAAGTCAGAACTTTTTAGACAGTCTTCCCCTAAAAACTTCTATTTTATCGTTTCTAATTATTTGTTTTTATCAAAAGTAAAAATAATGACGCGATAAAGCAGGATGAAAAACATTAATACTTCTTCAAGCACTAAATTAAGCTTTTGCATTGTTACAAATGCATGAATTTTGAATAAAGTAACGTGAGCATAAAATGTGAGATGTGGGAGTATAACCCTTTTTTTTTATTCATTCATTTGCTGTTTCAGCTTGAATAAACATATCTCTCAATAAAAAAAGAGGCGTCTCCGTTTCCCTCTCTGTCTTTTGTCAACAACATTTAGGATCGTTCTATATTTCGTTCTAAAGGGGTTAAACTTTTGTTTCCGAAGGAGAGTTCTCGAAAATTCCTGCCCTAACATCATTGAAAGTCAACTGAAATCACGCTTTTCGAATATTTGTCTGTCCTCTTTAAGTTATCAAAGATGAGTGTCATTCCGACGAAAATGGTACAAATCATGTCTGAAACTCTTTACTTAAGATTATCAATTTAAATAATTTCCACCAACTAATCATATTTATTTTTATTGAGTTTCCATTTATTTGTGTATAATGAAGTGTAAATAACTAGTACATGACTTATTTATGAAAGGATTTTAAATATTTTGATCACTTTGTTTAACAGAGTGGACAAATAAGCCTTTAAAAATATCTGTATAATCACAAAGAAAAGTTAGAATCACAGAACAAGCATAAAGTGGAATAAACAGCCTAAAACTGTAAGTCTGTCTGCAATTTCAAGAAAAATCTATTTTTTTTCATCATGAAATCGGCTCCAACAGAGTGGACATCCAACAGTTCGAATTAACTATCATAAGAAAAGAATGAGGCTCACCCTGGTTGTTGACTACATAATTCAATGTAGCAAGCTAATCACGGCATTATACTACCTATATTTTTAAAAAATATATCAGATTGAATGCAATTGTTTATTTTATTTCCAAAAGGCATATAACAGAGTGGACAATTCGAAACATAGAAAATCTAGGGACATGGATAAATAGTAGTGTTTTTTGGGGAATTTTTTTTTTCATTTGCGTAATAATCTGCAGAAATGGTGTCAGAAGCATCTTTTGTGCAGTGCAGTATCATTTATTTTGTTCTTACATTTCAGTTTAATTTTAAATCACATTTAAAATTCTAGCAATTTTAAATCACATTTAAAATTCTGGCAATTTGAAGCTGGGACATGCCCTTTTCTCCTTCTTCTGACAAAGATATTTTTTTTTGTGTCATTTCTAAATGGATTATACCTAATCAATTGATACTTGATGGCACAAAATTAAATGGAGAACCAATAAAAAACACACTTAATGGGTGGTAATTATTAAAATTGATTTTAAAAAATTCTAAAATCTCGGACATGATGTGTACTATTTTCGTCGGAATAACCCATGACCATTCAATTTTGAAAAAGTTCTAGGGTGGGCCCTAAATCTCCCTTCCCCTAACATCTACGCAGATAGTCTAAAACTGCGTTTTTACAGTTACATTTTCAAAAAAAGTTCCAGGGGAGAACCCCCGGACCTCCCTTTCCCTAAAAAAATCAGATATTATATATAATTGTGTTTTTAAAATTTTAACTTCCAAAAATATCTAGAAAAGCGCCTCTGAACCTCTTCAACTACTACTATTGCCAAAAATTGTTTAGAATGCGTTTTTAAGACTACAATTTAAGTAATTTTCCGAAAAGAGGGAACTCGAATCTCTAATCTGCGTATTATCAACAAAGATAGTCTAAAATTGCGTTTTTAGGAATACAATTTCGAAAAAATCCCCGATCCCCTCTTTCCATAGCACAGTCAGAGTTGATCTTTGAGTTTTTAACGTTTCGATATCGAAAAATAGGACGGATGAGCGCACGCGAACCTCTTCTCCCATAACATTACCAAAGATCGTTTAAAATGCATTTTTAAGACCACAAATTCCAAAAAATTTCCGGGGAGAAACCCCCGCACCCCTTACTTCTGGGTAAATGACGCATTTAGGATTAGGAACACATTCTCAACTCTCTGATCTACTTATGACTTCCCTCTTATAAAAGAAGCTGAACTCATTCATTTTCCTCTGCTTGAAATTAATAAGGGGTCGGCAATTTCATACCCCCCGCCCAACTTTTTTGTTCCCGCTACGGGTCAGAATATGACTCCTTGTGGTCCTTATTTGAAAATTGCAATGTTCATTGGTTTACAAAGGCTAAACATGTTTTAAAAAAAACATGAATTTTTCCTAGCATTTCTATTTTTCCTAAGTCCCCCTCAAAGTTCAGCAGGCAGCAACTAAAGTAGTCAATTGGACAAAAAACAGCCGAAACATAATTTTAAAGAAGGATATTGTATTGCATTTAATACACTACCAAAGAACTACTACGAAATGTCTACACGTCTCATACAAATGCAACACCAACACTGTTGTCCTTATAAGCAAAATTACACTAATAAAACATATTTATGCAGTTTATCATACTTACGTAAGCTGTAAAACATTAGGAAACTTAGAAACCTAAGAATTCGAACTTTCGAGTTTCTAGTCTGCGCTAAGTATACAGCATTGAATAGGGGTATTATTTGACATACTATCAGTTCGTCTAAAGTTAGATTTAATTCCCAACAGTATTCTTCTCATTTGCTAACAATTAACTACTGGATCTTTTTCCTTTAAAAAAAATATGATAATCTGATTTTCATTTACTTTTCATACAAGTGAAATTTCTCATTAGCTCAAAATATCTTGACTGCGATTTTTTTCTCAGGTACATGATACAATAAATTTTAATTGCTGCACCACGTCCTATGATTTTGCACATTGCTTATTCCAAATCAAACCCTTTTAAAAGACAGATCGACCTATCCGACATTTTAGTCCCAAGTGCGCTTTAAGTCCAACCTTGTTTCAAGTGTTTGAAGAAATGTTATTAAAGTCGCTCGTAGCTGTCGGGCGGGGGGTAGAATTAAGTGATGAAAAGTTGATTCAAACGCACTTTGAACAAATATAGAAAGGTGACTGAACGCTTAAATTAAATAACAGCTTTTCGGGAAATATTTCCGTTAAAAACACAATTGTCATCAATCACTTGTTTAAATCTAAGTTAATGAAATACTTCTCTTTTATTAACTAACAGAGTCAAACCAGTTTTCTTCAACGCGATTTTCTTGAGCATCTCTACTATTGAAATAAATATTATTAGGCACTTTTGGAATTAAAATGTCGGATGAATCAGCTACAGTAACGACAGTAAGTCAAAAGAAAGGCTGGTCGTAGTCAACAATACACAGTTGGTATTACCAACCAAAGCTCTACTAATAGACATCAGCCTATAGTGTACTTAACTATTGCTGTTACGTCTGCCTCTCCGTGAGTGCTAAATTTTTGCCTGTTTAACCCATTAATGCCTAGCGTCCCTTTTTAGGGACGGTCCACAAAAGGATCTGAATTTCCCCAAAATCAACATTTCAACCAAATAGTGTTCAATTAGTACCTTGGTATTGTTTCAATTCGTTATTAACAGATTGCAGCACATAAGCATTGTAAAGTGTGTTCTGTAGCAGTTTTAATACGATCTTTATCAAAAGTTACATCGTTCACAATCTCAAGAAAAAAAGCTCAGTTTTCAAAGTTATTCCCAGCTTCCCAGTTTATGTTAATTGCTGATTTTATTTCTTCTTATAAAATGTCTTTTTAAATATTATATGGTAGGCAGAAAAAAAATTAGTAAAAAAAAGTATGTACCCTCTGGGGTCTGTCGTAACTTTTAAAGGACGCTTTTTCTTTCCTTAATACAAAAAATATTTTTTCCATAATTTCTTTTAAATTATTTTTCCTGTCCATTAAACACTGTTTGTAACCAGTGTACAAAATATCTTTGGGAAAAAAATGTCAGGCATTAATGGGTTAATATTCATCTTCATCTAAATGACTGCAAATGCCATTTCGAACGTATTATTCTTCCCACCCCGTTACATAAGATAAGTATACGACACTCAACAGTTGATACATTGACCCCATAACTATTGACTTTGTTTCAAAATCTATAAGCTCAACTGACTTCAGCTACTGCAAAGAATTTCTCCTGGTTTTATTCCAAGCGGAACTTTGACGCAAAAATTGTTTTTTAATTAAGAGTTAACTTATTAAAAAAGTTAGAAGAGTAAATAATTGCCTAGTTTAGACTATCCAAGTTAAGTTAATTGGGTTTAGTTGATTGGCGTTAATGCTGTCAAATAAAACAGGAAGAGCACTTTAAAATATTTATTTGAAGATACTTTAACAAAAAAAATTACATTAATAGCATATCATGCGAAATGTTTATTTATTTTACGCTGATAGCGGTGAAAAATCTTTAAAATGTTTTCTCACTTTTGAAGTTTATTAAAGTATTAAGAAAGTCATGGCACACACAAAAAACACATTTGAGAAATATTATATATGATACTGCGATTTGCCACGTTAAAATAAAGAGGATTTTTTTCTGATTTTAATGCAAAAACGATACTACGGTTTAAAGCTCGGTCCCAGTGATTTCGGATTATATATTTATGGAAATTAGAATCAGCACTAAGCTAGATTCGAAATCAAAACCTTCGCATTGTTAGCACGACGCTTCAATCGAATGAGCCAATAAGTCCACATTTTGGTATGCTATGTATTGCAGCAATATGTAATTAAAATTAAATAAATCATTTTTTTTTAATCTGCTAACTAGATTAGTACATGGTATTAATTATTCACCCTGAGAATGTTTAGCACAAATTTAATTATTATAAGTTATTTTCGCAGCCTAATTATTTAAAGAAAATAAAAAAAAATGAAGCGAAAGAACTCGAAGAGTTTCAGCTATAAACTAAAAGAGGAATTTTAAATGATAACGTTGAGAAAATCTCTAATGATCGGAACATTGGGGCGATCGTCAAACTTTTACCCTAGTATTTTATTTCAGTAACCGTGTTGTTTTAAGGTAACCTTATGCAAATATATATTTCTTTACTCCTTGTTTATGTATACAAAGGAGACACATCCCTCGTACAGGCATTGGTGCCAAAAATCTAAAGCCAAGAAAAAAGATTTCCGAATCGAAAAGTTTTCGAAATCTTCTCCGTTTTTGTAAATATCATTATTTTTAGAAGTGATTGCATGAGCGGTTATACGTTGGATCCAAGCATTCAAAAGGTAGACATCGAAGAAAGTTTCGTGATGACCGTAACAAACTAGTTGCTTTGGATTGAGAAGATTTTTTGTTCTTACAAACATGCAACGTATGTGACTCGATTTTACTTATCCTACTCAGTTAAATCATGTACGGAAATTGCTCAATAATTCGAAAAGCAATTCATTTTTACATGAGTAGCAATGACTTTAAATGAAAGAATCATATCATAAATACATTAAGTGTGCACTTCACCGTTGGGCACCAAAAAAGGAAAAACAGAAATGACTTTTTTTAAGTACTACTTACAACGAAAAACATTAGCGCGATTACTACTTAAATACAGCCATTTAGCAGGAAAAATGTGCAAAACTACTTCAGGGTTTTCCACGTAATGTTACCCTGAGGCTCCACCCGAAATGTTGTCAACATCAATATCACGCAATTTTTGCCCTTGTTTACATACTAAAATGATAAATATTCATAATATTTTTCTTGGTAAAGCCAGAAATAGAAAAAAAGTGACAGAACATAATAGAATACCATCAAAGTAATCTACTTAAGAGAAACTGATGCAACTGAGGCAATCTGCGGAAAAAGTGATGGAACATAATAGAAAAGCCATAAAAGTAATCTACCTAAAAGAAACAGATGCAACTGAAGCAATCTGCAGTCCAGACCCACATTATTGGACACATGATAGTTTTAATTAAAAAATCCTCGTTCACAATCACTAAAACTTTATTTTTCAATATTAATTTACAATGAATGTTATCTACGTATGTACAATTTACTTCGTTAAATAAATGGTATCACAAAAACAAATTTAAATTTATAGAAAGTTAGATATTTATTAAGATTAAAGCTATTGATACGATTTAGCTCTGGAAGCTAAAGAAATAAAGCGAGCAGAAACAAATAATTTCAAAAACACGTCAGCATCAATAGCACACTAGAACGCCGTAAAATAATGTCAACGTTTTGACTCTTCAAATTGCTAACATGATAATGAAACATTTACCAAATGAAAAAATAAAACTTCGCAATAGACTAAGCCTTAAACAAGGGAGTCGTTCAAAAAATCATATTGTGTCAGATTATATGGCCAGGGATTGTATTTCAAAGAACGACGAAATCTTAGACAATAAAAAATAGAAGTGAGAGAAAGTTTTGATGTAATCTTCAGTATAAAACGTGCAAAATGCTTCAAAAGTGCCTGCAACATGTGACTGACCTCCCAGTTTAGACCTCTGTGTACTTCCCCATTCTGCCACATGTCCATTCCCGGCCATTGTTTACCCACTCAAAAATGAGTTATTATTTCCCTGAGCCGCGCCAAAAGTGGAAAAGAGGAGGAAGCACGGAATGTACTGTTTCTGCGGTTGAAGCCATCGATCCGGGGTAAATGACGTAATCGGCAAGCAAGTTCCTTCAATGTCTTGATCCTGACTTTTATAAATATGTCAACGTGACATCGATCACTCTTGGAAATTATCCATTTTACGATCGATTTATGCTAGAAGTAAATAGCTTCGCTATCGATTTGTTCAATAACCAGCTAAATGATCGAGTAATCAAAGGCGTCCTGACGCCACTACCTCCGCCAATGACATTTGATTTGTACGACGCCTTTCCTTTCTTAATGGATCGTTTCTGACAGCGGAAAGCTTACGGTGTCGGTCGTTTGTTTAAAATTAGTTGTCAAATCAATTATTTGTCATAATTTCTTTCTTTTCCTAAATATGTAAATCCGAATGAGGAGTAGTTGACAATACTAAAATTTAAAAAATCCAGCATACAGAACACGCCGCGATTAATATCGTTGGAAGAATACTACAACTATATAACAGCAATTCAGATTTTTTGATTCTGCATCCTGGGAAACTAAGCAAAAGAACTTTTTCACGACTTTTGGAAAACCTGAATGCTTGACTTAAACGTTACGGGCTAACCCGTCCGAAGCATTCACACTTGGCAGAAATAATTCAAAAATCGGTGTTTAAGTAATTTTTTGAATGATAGCCAAGCATTTGAAATGTTTGTTTATTTTTCACTGAAAGTGGTGAAAAAAAAAATTGAAATTCTTTCTTCAATATTTTAAGTTTGATGAAGTATTAAAGCTACTGCGTACCCACAAAATTACCATTGAGACAATATATCTGCGTTTCAGAAATTTTGCCGGTGCTTGGAATTTTTTAACTGTCTAGGTATGAAGAATTTTCTTCACTAAAAAAAACTATAACTATATTTTCCATAGTTTTTTTTCTTTGATTCTGCTGCTATTTTTTGTAATGTTCTGTGATTTTCTCACATGTGAATTGCATCAGTTTTCTCACATGTGAATTGCATCAGTTATCTCTACAATTAAGCATTAATGCT
>JAXGGA010016664.1:0-26175 GCA_038373865.1 Uloborus plumipes | reverse complement strand
AATTTTTCTGTCACTCACTGGTTCCAATAAACATTTCTAATTGCTCATTTTCCAAATCATATCCAATATACAAGTTACCCCAGTTAAGTGTTTCAGAACTTCTAGAAGAGGTAGGGTGCATCCCGACGACTCAAAATCATGTAACAAGAGTTGTCGGAAATGCCATCCTAAGTATACACAAGAACCATAAAAAATGTGTAAGGCAAAAATATTTTTAATTATAGATGTATAAAGGCAAAAGGAACATGGGTCAAACAAAGTGTTTGAAGGTTTTTTTTTTCACAGGTTGTATTGCACACCTCACATCTTCTTTGCAAGTAGCTCCAAACAGTGAGGAGCAATCCCAGCATTGTCAAATTTCACCGCGTAGAGAAAGCATTTCCGATCCACAGAGAGAAAGAAAGCTACGACACACTCTATAGCTAATACTTTAACAAAAAACGATGTCCTTGATTTCTTTCTTTTTTTTTTTCAAATATTCTAATATGACTCTAAGCGTATTTGATAATTGAACTAAGTTAGTGTAATAGTTTTTAGCTCCTAAAGTTCTCTACAAAATTTCCTGAAGTTTTTTTTTTCTATCGTCATTTTGTCGTTAAATGTTTAGCATACTGTAGTCTTTAAAAACATATTTTTCAAAATAAGAAAAAAATGCTTTAACAGTTAGAAAAGTGACAAAACATGTTATGTGTCACCACAATGATAGATAAAGACGATAATTGAAATTGTTACAAACATTATAACAACACTTAGGTAACAAAATTTCCGATAAGTGTAATAATTTCGTGTTCCACGGTTCCAAAATTTTCAACTTTTTTCAACTTAGAGTTATGGGCATATGGATGTAAAGACTTTCCAAAAAAACCTTTTATAACTCCCCCTACGAATATCTCCATGATAGTTTCTGAGCATCAAAGGACTTCTGTACGTGTAATCATTTTACCTATGGTTACTGTTTTTGTTCTATAAAAAAAAACTTTCTCATTTTTTATTCACTCATTTACTCAACTTCACAATTTCTTCATGACAAAATTAGGCTGCCTGGCCATTTGATGCATATTTACTGAATTAGAAGTTTCGGTAGAAATGAAACATAATAATTTAAAGCCTCGAGAAATTTTACGCTTCATGCATTGGCTTTTACGAATGAAATTAAACTTTCTACAGAAAAAAAACTGTTTATCTGGGGTATAAAAAATATTATTGATTGTTGAACTCTGTTACTAGCAGAAATCTATGTCTTAAATTAAACAAACGTTGTTTTTAATGCTGTATTTTAAAATAAAAAAGAGTAATGCACCCCCCCCCCCCAAAAAAAAAAAAAAAAAACGTTCTAGAAACCTTCCTGAATATGTAAAAGAACAAAAGTTTTATTGCTTTGTGATTTCTGTACGTTGAAAAGAAAATGCTTTGTTAGCATCTTGTTTGCAGTTTTTGCCGAGTTTCATGTTTTTCTCAAAAGTCAAAAGAAAAGCATCTTTTTAAAATATACATAAATAAAAAGATGAAAAAAAAGGCTTTTAATGCAAGTCATTAAATTTACAAAACAATTTCTTACAACTACGCATTCAATTAAAACCTAATTAGATTCTTATGCTTAGAAGTACAAAAAAGCAAAAAAAAAAAAAAAAAAAAATCTGTTACGATTCATTTATTTCAAAACAGAAAACTTACATGAGGATAACATTTTAATTGTCGAACACTAGGGATTGCAAAAATGTTAAAAAAAAAAAAAAAACATTTTTTTTAATGCAATGAAACTACTCATTTTGAACGCATCAGCTCATTTCCAAGAAAATTCTTATCGAGATCGCGTGAAACGAAATCTAATAGCGGTTTTGCGACTTTCAAATATAAATATTTTTTACGCACTTCCATGGAAGACTTCATTTATTTCGTTTGAAGTAACATTTTATTGATTTTACATTTGAATTATTTGTGTAGTGTTAGAAATATACACTTGTCTTATCTTTTGTTTTTCTAAAACTAAAATACGATAGTTTTATAAGTAAATACTTAAGTGGTTGAATTTCACATGATCATTGATGAAAATTTTCAGATTTCTTAAGTCTGAATTTTAGGAACTCATTAGACAAGAAGGAAACTAGTGAAAAATAAATTAAATAGTCATTTCAAAGTCTTAGAGAGAAAAACACTTTTTCATCAATGTGAAATAAAAAGTAAAAATTGATTTCGGAATGTAAAAAATGTAATGCAACTTTAGGACGTCTCACAATTAAGAAGATATTTTTTAAGAGCTCAATGTACTATGTACCTTTTAGTCTTAAGGAAAAATCAATTAAAATATATATAGTAATTGGCAATGAGAAAATTGGTGTTGTTACAAGGAGCAATACTCATTTTATATATATATGTACATAAAAAAATTTTTGAAGTTCTAGCAACTTAATTCCTGTACATTTTAGATAGCAACCAAAATTTCAAACCGCAAGATGAAATACTGAAATGCCGCAATGTTTCTCAAGTTTTACAGTTACCAATGCAATATCGCGTAATGTATGTAATCATTAAAGAAATTGCTATCTTTTCTGAGGTATTGGATTTTCGATAACTTTCACAACATGTGTAAAAGCACAAGAGACTGAACAACAATTGAGCAATGAGCAATTTATGAAAGCTCGGATGATGAATGGGAGAAAATTTCGGCAAACCGAGCTATTAATAGACATTGCTATCTCTAGAGTTTTCTTACTTATCTAAGCTTATAGAATATCAAGCGAACATCGTTTATAAGCTCAGTTTTGTGATTTATGATGCTGAAGTACTCTTTAGAGGTGATACTAAAAATGACTCAGAGTATTTCCTGGCAGCCTTAATCGTGTAAAATTAAAGGTGTAATGTAAAGGAAAATGATAGGAGATAGATTCTTGAAACTACATCCGGTAAAGTTAATTTTATTCTTAGTTTCTCATTTTGCATGCCAAAAAAGGCAGAAAGTTTCTTTCAATTTATCCTAAAAAAAGGAAAATGAATGGATAATTAGTAATTAATGGATTTTTGGTTTAGAAAAAATATACCTAAAATACACTTACTTTAAACTAATATTAGGACTGGCCAAAAGTAATTGCAGTTAAAGAAGAATTGTAAGTTCAGTTTAGACGGTATTCATGTTAACGTAGAAGACTTCCTAATTAAAAGCTGCAAAAACGTGGGAAGAAATATTTTTTCGTATAATAACGTGAAAATATCCATTTTGGACTTACACTAGGCTATCCAAGCTATTTAGACTCTCTAGGATCTGATAAACTCAAAAATACTATCAAAAATTTCATACTTAATTCCATGAAAAGTGAAAAGAAACATCGTCATATTTGGGACATAGATAAGTCATTATTCTAGGCTTTTTGGTCTCCCCTTTTCACAATTTGTACTCATATGCAACACATTATCATTTCCTCTCCTTTATCATTCGGAGTCTTAATAAGGACACTGGAGAACTAATAAGACTTTACCTTGTCCTGATAGGGTTTCAGTCTAATATTAAATCATAGGAGAACAATGACCGTACTACAACTTATTCTTCAATTCGTCAACCACATAAATTAGGCTTCTTTCAGTTTACGGTTTTTCTATAGGAGTAAACTACAGTAAATCATGAAGAAACACAATTTACTATAAACTTAGATGAGGCAGGTTCGACAAGACACATTCGTAATAAATGTTGCTACACTGTAGATAAGAAACTGCTTATTAGTAAAGCTTCATTATCAGTAAGGCTTTCTGGGGACACTAAAATCACGATAAAACGAATTTTCGCTACCCTTTTGCTATGAAGAAATAGGGAAGGGGTTAACCTTATTGGTCTGCATAGCATTGCTTGGCACACCCACTGTATATGAGTGTGTGTATCTACGTGCGTTGAAAACATAATGTTATTTTCCCCTTTAAAAAAATCAGAAGAACTACTTCACTTCAAATTTTAATTGCCTATTAATGACAACTCAAAACTCTAAGTAGAAAAAAATATTAGCTTCGTATCCTAAATAAAACAAATGATAAAAAAGAACTTCGCAAACATGGGGCTTCTGAAAAACTTATAGATTTTTAAAGAACCTATTTCGGAAAAATTTCATTTTGGGAAATAATAATTTAAACTAACGTTTCCGCAACAAGTAAAAAAATAAGTGATAGTAGGGATTCTTTCAATGCATCTTTTCTTGTCTTTGTCTTTTCAAAAAACAAATTTGAGGGCACCCTTTTTTAATGCTAGACGAGGAAAACAAACATAGCAAAGAAAGAGTTTTTTTTTCTTTTTTCACGAAACCACTAGTTTCAAATAAAAATCATAATAACCTCTACCACTTTTGAGGAAAGCAGCTATTTAATCTTTATTTCAAGCGGTAAAAAATGAAATCACGAAATAGAAAACATGATCTTTTGGGAAAAAATAATTGATTTTAAACTTCTCTAAAAGTGCTTGTTTGGTTTAATCTAATGTCAGAAAAATGCAAAAAAAGAAAAATACTGAATCAACTTCATCGAAAATTCAGTTGTGTAATGATTAGAACGAAAACTTGAAATTAGTTTTAATAAGGCTAGTAGGGAATAAAATAATAATATTGGTTTCAAAGATTTGCACATTTTCTTTGAATGTTTAGGCTTGTGTGTCAATTTAATAGCAATATAAAAAACAGTTAAAGTTATCTACCTGCCCAAAACAAGGCCATTAATACATCTTTATTGGTGATACTAAACTGAATGATGCGTGCATTTTCAAAATATATACATATACTAGCTGCCAGGGCAGCTAGATTAGCTTCCTGCGGCATGTTGATGCATAACGTCCCCCCTCTCTAACTTTTACCTCATTCTGAAGTTATATTATTTGATGCAATTCAATGTTCATTCGATTTCAAGACATACCACGCAAGTGGCCCGGCGTTGCACGGGCACTTGAAAGTAGAGAGGAAAATTTCAAGATACTACTTCCCGTTAAGGCAGCTCGCTAACTGGCGCTTCACGTCCTTACTTTTTTCCTATATAAGAAAATCATTCGAATTATTGAGATGCTTCGCGCTTTCAAGATGGTGAGGAAAGTTTCAGTAAGTTCAGCTCGCTTAAAGGAAAAACGCAGACATAGATACTAAGTTTTTAATATAAGTAGATGGCTTTTCAACAAATGAATGTTTCAAAATATTACAAGTAGCTAGTGATAAAAATATTACGTAAGTGGCCCGCTTATGAGTTTCGTGTTTGATTTAGTTAAGCCTTCATTCAAAATTCTCATTATCATTGTTATTACTGTTTCATAGCAACCACGTTTTGCAAAAATGGATTTCATATTTAATCATTTATTAGGTTTAGTCGCTTTAAATTTGAATACTTATTAATTGATATCTTCGTTAATTAAAATCGTATAATTATATAGATTGAAACTAATGAAGCCTGAAAAATTACCTATCTATCGGTACCTGGTTCGACTTTCAGTTCATTGGCGTTCAGGAGAAAGAAGCGTGACATAGAAAGAAAGATAGTTAGAAAGAAAGATAGTTAGAAAGATACTCAGTTTTTAATATAAGTAGATTTTTTCTTTAATAGCTAAATCTAGTTTCAGGAGAGATTGCCATACTTCGGTATATTAAGCAAATTTCAAGTTCTACTTTCTTCATATAACTGTCTTTTCTGTACTGTGTCCCGAAATACTGTTGAGATTGGATATTTATAAAGCTAGTTCATAATGTAGCTTTATTTCTTTTACATGTTCCGTGTGTAGTTATCGTACAGCAATTTCTAATTTCAAAAATAAAAATAAAATAGTGATTGACCAATTAGCATAATAAAATTAATTTCTTCTAGTCTAAAAACGTCACTCCAGTGCATATCAACTACACATTGTGTAGACAAAAGCTTGAAGTATTTTTAATAAATCATAAGGCTGGGAGAAAGTAGAGTGAAATCCGTTTCTGTAAGGTTTGAAGTGAAATTGAGAGATTATTAAAGAATATTGTAGAATTTATTATATTACTGTTTTATTTTTCTTGTAAATAGTTTACAAAATAAGGGTTTTATCGTATTAGACAGGCGAAACCAGATAATGATTAATGTTAAAGCGTACACCACACAACTGAAATAAGAAAAACGGTAATTATATTCGTGAATAAGCAAAAAAGTAGAACACACAAAATAAAGCTACCAATGGAGACTTTAAAAGCAAAAAAATATTTCAAACAAAATGCGCTAGGCAATATAATATTTCTTACAATTCAATCAAGTGTATAGCTCTAACCTTGACATATATAGCTTAACATCCATCTCTCCCTATCACAATTCATTTTTTTTCATTTCATATTTTTTTTATTTATTTTTTGGTATAACACAGTTATCACTAGAGATGGGCCGAAGCTTCGGTCAAGCCGAACCTTGGCGGTCAACGTATTAACCGGATCAGGAACACTCAATGTCAAACATAAATGCGACAACTTTTTCACTTCTCAGTGAATGCAATATTTTTATTCGAACTATAATACAGGCGGAGTTAATATATTTTCACTAATAGGAAATTCAAAGGGGGAAAGTGAGCCACTAGGTAAAAATTTCTAAAATGTGTAAATTTTCTTATAATGAATCTCAAAATTCCTGACAATCAACACGGCCTTTGGGCAATGGAAGGATAAAAATGCAAGGTAGCAAGTTTTTCTTTCATAATATTATCATTATTTTTAATTAAGAATTTTTTTTATGTCAACGTATTCCTTATGAACAGTATCCGTTTTTAATTAATAAGAAAGCTTGAAAAATTACCCAAGCGCTTGGAGTAATTTAGTTCTCTCAAGGGAGTACTACTTGTAAGCAGTTTATTTTTGCATACCACTTTGATTTTCTTAGACCGAACAGTTTTTCTAATTTTTTGCGTAGTAAAGTAAATTAAAATATTAAGAATATTTTGATATCAATTAGTTAATGGCCTGCCTAGGAAGATGCGTGTTCTTGCATTGTGAAGTAGATATATGAGTTAGGAATATCCAAGTTAAGTCAAATAGAGGTTTGTGTAGTGCGTACAGACAGGGTATTGAAAGTTGACTAACGGTTTTCAAACCGTAATTGCAAGAAAATCGTAACATACATTAAATTCATTCTTGCGGATTATAAAGGTATATAATGTGAAATTTTTAACACATAATTTCAAACTTTTGTGGTACAAATTTTTATTAACATATGGCACTGTGTGATTATCCCATTATAAGAAATTTACGGATTATGTTTGCTGAAGGTGTTTTCAAAATGCCAATCATTAACTGCAATCATACGTATCAATCGGTGGACAAAACCAGAAATAATATTCTAAAATATCTTTGCAGGAACATTTTTGCATTCCTATCAGGGGATAACCACCAGTTTGTCAGTTGTTGTAAGGTAGTTTTGGTAAACAACATCCTTCAAGTGCTACCACAAGAAAAAATCGTATAGATTAAGATCTGGTGATTACGGGAGCAATCAGTACCCTTGTTGTGTCCTTGGACTGTTGTTCTGTGCAATGACTTGACAACTGAAATATTCTTCGCGGAAAGTTAAAGTCTCCCAATATCGATGAGGCCTTGTGACTTATTACATGAACAAAGTGGCTAATGCTAGAAATGCAAAATGCCCACAGAAAAGTTCAGCGAAAGCATCGAGGGCAGCAATATAAATCTTCAGCGCCACGTATTTAAGAAAAGAGTAACCACAGTCTAACCAAGCTCACACGGACACGCTTAAAAAGGAATTACTGCTTAGACGAACTACATTTGCGATGCCTGTTGTTGATCGTTTTTTGGATTCGACGAACTACTGTTAAGCCGATTTTATTTTAAACGCCCCTTTAATTTTTTTCTAACGACATTCAACAGTATAAACAAAACTATTACACAGTCATGACTTCGCACATTTATATCCGGCAAGAATTAATTTCATATGTATTACCGTTCTCTTGATATTTTATTTTGAAAACCGTTATTCCACTTTAGAACATCTTGTACTATATTTTCTGTCTCTGTAATATCTTAGGTGTAATTCACAATTAGGGTAAATTAGGGGAATATGCCACGTGTTTCACCCACTAAACAGAACAAAAGCAATTGCTGGTCAGTTAGAACGTAGAAACGTTTACATCGAGAGCATTCAAATCATTTTTGTTTATTAATCATAATTTTAAGTGGTGTTTTTAGGTGATTTGTCATCTGATTGCTTTAGTAAGTACCAAAATCCCAACATACTTAGCTATATTAGCCGTAATTTTATTAGTAGAAAAATAACTTGGTTAGTTGTAGTTAGTTTGAAGGATGATCTGTTTATTAGAAACGTTATGAAGCTCGAGTGAGACACACTGCGCTGTACTGAATAAGCCGGCATCTTGTCCAATTGTTGGGGAATGCATATCCTAAAGGCAAAATCTTCATTCTAACTAATTTGACCGCGCAAAATCAGAAGAAAAACTACCCCAACACTAAAGAACTTTAAATGTTTAACATACATTATCCAGGATCAAAATAATTATGTTACTTAGCTGTGTGATAGAAGATCAACTTGTTCAGGCATATATGAGACAGTTCTGAACTCATAGCGTTTTATTTAACTGAAGAACATTTGAAGATCTAGAATTCATTCTTGCGGATTATAAAGGTACATAATGTGAAATTTTTTAACACATAATTTCAAACTTTTGTGGTACAAATTTTTATTAACATATGGCACTGTGTGATTATCCCATTATAAGAAATTTACGGATTATGTTTGCTGAAGGTGTTTTCAAAATGCCAATCATTAACTGCAATCATACGTATCAATCGGTGGACAAAACTAGAAATAATATTCTAAAATATATTTGCAGGAACATTTTTGCATTCATATCAGGGGATCCTCACCAAGTTGTCAGTTGTTGTAAGGAAGTTTTGGTAAACAACATCCTTCAAGTGCTACCACAAGAAAAAATCGTATAGATTAAGATCTGGTGATTACGGGAGCAATCAGTACCCTTGTTGTGTCCTTGGACTGTTGTTCTGTGCAATGATTTGACAACTGAAATATTCTTCGCGGAAAGTTAAAGTCTCCCAATATCGATGAGGCCTTGTGACTTATTGCATGAACAAAGTGGCTAATGCTATAAATGCAAAATGCCCACAGAAAAGTTCAGCGAAAGCATCGAGGGCTGCAATATAAATTTTCAGCGCCACGTATTTAAGAAAAGAGTAACCACAGTCTAACCAAGTTCACACGAACACGCTTAAAAAGGAATTACTGCTTAGACGAACTACATTTGCGATGCCTGTTGTTGATCGTTTTTCGGATTCGACGAACTACTGTTAAGCCGATTTTATTTTAAACGCCCCTTTGATTTTTTTCTAACGACATTCAACAGTATAAACAAAACTATTACATAGTCATGACTTCGCACATTTATATCCGGCAAGAATTAATATCATATGTATTACCGTTCTCTTGATATTTTATTTTGAAAACCGTTATTCCACTTTAGAACATCTTGTACTATATTTTCTGTCTCTGTAATATCTTAGGTGTAATTCACAATAATGGAAAATTAGGGGAAGATGCCGTATCACGTGTTTCACCCACTAAACAGAACAAAAGCAATTGCTGGTCAGTTAGAACGTAGGAACGTTCACATCGAGAGCATTCAAATCATTTTTGTTAATTAATCATAATTTTAAGTGGTGTGTTTAGATGATTTGTCATCCGATTGCTTTAGTACGTACCAAAATCCCAACATACTTAGCTATATTAGCCGTAATTTTATTAGTAGAAAAATAACTTGGTTAGTTTTAGTTAGTTTGAAGGATGGTCTGTTTATTAGAAACGTTATGAAGCTCGAGTGAGACACACTGCGCTGTACTGAATAAGCCGGCATCTTGTCCAATGCTTTGTGGGAAGACAACGATTATTTTTTGGGATTTGCCATAGTTTTCCGACAGGTCCTGGAGAAGAAATGATTCTTCAAATGTTACCAGTGCCGTCTATCTAAGAAAGAAAGCCAAACAAGAAGAGGCAAGATGCTTAAGAGGCAAGATCCAAAGAAAATTAAGACATGCGAAACAAGCAAAAGGAGGAAACAAATCCTTTGCCAACAGAAAACAAGGTGCTAAGAAAAATAAAAATCTGTAGAGATCCAAATCAACCAAATTAACTACAACTTTTAAGAAAAAATTGCTTAAAAATTTCTAAATCCGTAAAGGTAATTCCTTGACTAAAGAAGAAATGGAGGAACGTGGTATTATATGCCAAATTTTAGGTGGTAGGGATTTTGTACGCCTTAGCTTCATAAATCAAGTTTCTCTAAGACAAAGTTAAAAACAAACTTTACATCCCTATAAACTAGTAATGTCGCCTTCAGTACTTATTTAAAAAGTATGATATTTTTATGCAATTTTTATAGAGGCCCTTTGGAAGTATACTCTTCTAAACATTTTAGCAGTTTGCTTTTTCATAAAAATGAAATAAATACTTAATAAGCTTATAGATATTGCAATTAAATCATGCTATAATTCATTAAATTTTGAGAATATGTATCCAGGTAATATTTGAAAGAAACGTAATGTAATACTTTAAAACAGTTTTTCATACCGTTTTATTAAAGCTCGAAAATTGCATCAAAATATTTCTTCAAAGTTCCTTAAAAAGCTTTAAAGCTTTATTATTCCTATTTTTTTATGCAAACTTAGCGTAATGGGATTAGTTCAGCTGTTCTAAGAGAAGTGTAAGTGTGTTTTACATCATATTTTTACTCTCTTTTTCACAAAGCAGCAGGACACGCATAATGAATAATTCAAAATATCGCTTTGATGTTTAAGAAAAGAAAAACTAAACAAGTCGTACATAATACATAAACTTATTATTTAACCACAACAAAACAGCGGAACTTGATTTTCACTTTTCTATGTTTTATGCTTTTCCTGTCTTGGTTATTAATTCAATAAACAAAATATTTTGAGGCATTGAGCTGTTTTAATATTTAGATAATGCAATAGTTTTCTCCCTTTGTACGTTACATGTCAGATTATTTATTATTAGAAATGCCATTCGAATTAAATCATAATAAGAGCGCAGATTTTAATGTTATTTTCCGAGGCAGTAGTGTCGTATTTTATAAACGTTCGTTTTGAGAATCGGACGAAGAATATTGCGAGGAAAAGTGACATCACAGAGACATTTCATTTCGTAATCTTCATATTATTTTGTAAACTTTTAATTTAGGCTAGTAATGAAAATTGATACATCATCAAAAAATAGTCTATGAATAACAACGATTTTGTAGTTGTATCTGTCGTTCGCGAAAGAGTTCGCGAAAAGTATGCAATGAGTTACCGCCCATAAACCAAGGCTAGCAAATTTCAATTGTATATTTCTGCGTACCAACTGTCTGAAGAACAGTAATGGTTCACTCGGAAAAGTAAGTGTATTGGTGTCTATGTTAATATACGATTTTAATTCGTTTCCTGATTCGTTAAAATGGTCGAAAATGCTATGAGGTAAAATATGACTTTAATAAAAACGCAGTGTAAATACGCATTCATCGGACATCTTCAAAAAATCAAAGCAAGCAACTTCTTCTTCAACAGCAGTGAAGCATGTAAATAATGACAGTGCCGTGAGGCATAAATTTTCAAAAGAATTGCAGATAGTTGTTTCGTGATTACAAAGAACTTTTTTCAATGCAAAAATTGAGCTTATTGGTAAAAAAGCTTTTGCATGGGTACGTGTATGCAAAACGAAATAACTACAAGATGATACTAAAACATGGTATGTTTTCACCAGATGTTTCAGACATTATATTTAAATACATTGCAGCTATAATTCTTTATATTATAGAGGAAATTTTTATTTATGTTGCTTATTTATTTATTGTCTCAGTGCTTCGACTAACGTCCGTAGAAGAAAAAAATAGCAATCATAAGAAAACTGACTACCAACATAAATTATAACATCTACTTCTAATTACGTAAAATTTCTGCGGACGCCACCATTCAAACTGAACCATGAGTTCACCAGGTTCAATGGAATACAGTTCAAAATGAAAACTTAACAATAATTTTAATATTCTTCAAAATATTTTACCGTGTCTTTGTTTCTTTTTAAACAGCTTAATCCAAAAAACAAAATTATTTTTTAAATTTTCAAAGTAACAACAACAAAACACAAACATTCACCCCGTTGCCACTTACAGAAAAGTGAAAAGCAAAAGATAAAATTCGCGCGAGCAGGAATTAATAATTCGAAATGAATATTATTTTGCAATCTCAAACATACTCCCACCTTGCAAAGTGAAATTTTGAACTTTGCAAAATAACTTTTAAACTAAAGAGTTCTTAAAGTCCAGATAAAGTTCAAGTTCATGAGTCATAGTCAGTTTCTTTAGCAGCCTTCAGTATATCAGCATCCGCCCTTGCCGACTCTTCTAAGTGGCAGAGCCTTTGGAACGGACGAATCCTTTCGCCCTCGTCAGTTCTTAATCTTGCCACTCAAGGTATGCCATCTTTTCCAGGAAATACTTCCAAAATGATGCCTAGGGGCAAATCGATGCGTCTTTTATTTGTCCTGCCTAATTATAACAACATCTCCAACATTCAGAGCATCTGGAGTTTCACTATTGCCACCACCATGAATAAACAGTCAGTGGTACCAATCCATTTGGGTCATCAGACAGGTAGGAGAGTGGTCTAGAGTTTATCACTAACTCACAAACACTCAGTATAGTGTACATCTCTTCAAAATTGACAACGGATTTTCCTAATACTCGACGTAGAAGCTCTTTGAGCATACTCACCATGCGCTCCCACCATCCACACCACCACGCTGCTGTTGGTGGAATGAACTTCCAAGTAATTTTCTGAGAGGTTGAGTACTCTGCAATTTTGTCCCAGTCCAATACTTCAAGTGCACTGTTGGTCCCCATAAAATTCGTGCCATTATCTGAATAAAGAGTTGATACTCTTCCTCTTCTTGAAATGAACCTTCTCAAAGCTTCGATGAAAGCATCGGTGGTGAGTGACTCGACCGATTCGAAATGAACCGCACGGTACACATACTTCAAACACTTTTCTCTGGGTAATTCTATCTTCGGGCAGCGGAGCGAAGGACACTTCAACTGATCTAGACGTGTGCAGTTTGCATGTCACACTTAATATGTAACACTTAAATATAACTTGCTTTACCAGCTCCTTAATTTGATAATCCAATATTTCTCCTGAAGTCTGGCGATGAGAATGGAAGCATTAGCATGAAGTTCTTTTCCGTGCTCTTCACGTATCAGCTTTTAACGACAGTATTAGCAGGTAGAAGTATTGGAAATATGAATTTCTCTAATTCGTCACTATTTACGAGTTTTGTTTTCATGCGCAAGAGTCCTTGTTCATCTTTAAAAACTTGCATCTTCGAAAGTCTCAAAAACAAAGTCTTCAAAAACATACAATCAAATGCTCTTAAAGACTTTTCGTCTTTAAGAGCATTTGATTGTATGTTTTTGAAGAATTGAACTTCGGCTTGCTGAAATTCTTCCAAGGTCAGATTACCTTTAAATTTGTTTTCGTGCTAGATGTTGTGCATTAAACGTAAAACCCATGCTAATAATCTGATATTTTTAGAGTGGGAAGAAAAACGATCCGTGCAAATTTCTTCCACTTCAGTATTCATCATAGAAGATACGACTGCCTTTCTTTTGTCTTTAAGTACTTACTTTTCATTGATATCTACTTCTTTATCTGGTGTAGGTCACTCACGAGGCGAAAGATGGAGTGTGTGTGTATGGACGTGTCTCCATGCTTGTATTGGTGTCAGTTTTCTAATTTCTTTAACGCGATTTTGTACAAATGTTCCCCAGGTGTCATCTCTTTTCAGACAGGCCAACACTGTTGTAGAGTCCGTCCAAAAGTACACATTGTCAATCTTCAACACTTTTGGGACCTCATTGTACAGACGAGCAGAGATGGCACCTCCAAGTAGATCTTGCGATTGTTGTCTCCTTTTTTCCACATGGGACAACTCTAGACTTACTCCGTACCAGCTGCACTTGAGTGTCTGTTTCATTACTAACTCGCAGGAAAACTACTGCAGAGTAGGCAAGTTCACTGGCATCACAAAAAACATGCAATAAAATGTCCTCGAGTCCAATTCCACAATGCAACCATCGTGGCACTTTCAAGTTCTTTAGATATTCGAGCTCAGTCAACCACTTCAAAAAGTTCTGGCTTGTTTTGCTGTCCACTTCTTCGTCCCATCCGATTTTAGTTTTCCACAATTGAACCGTTTATTTCAAAAACCAGTCAACAGACATTTTTTTCAAAATTGAGTTATTAGTGCCATGTGATTCTTTAGGGGTAAATACACATTTTAGTACACACAAAGAAAAAAAAACGGTACTTTTATAGTATGAAGATAACTAGCAAAATTTTGGCTTTAGTGCAAAAACCAGTCAACGGCGTCTGTTATCTGGTTTTTGCACTAAAATAGATTTTTTTTGCGGCGCACCTTTGGTGTTACTGGTCTGGCTTGCTCTTGGCTGAGAAAAATTCCTTATCAACTGGCGGAGTGCCAAGAAGAATGCATTCAAGGTAAAGGACGGATATTTGTCTCCAATTCTTATAGTTAGTGCCCGTTTTTATATTGGTATTCTTTTAAACTAATTAGAATAATGTCAGAAAGTTCCAATGAAGAGCCTGCAGAAAAAAGGAGGAAAGGAGTTACAAATGAGGCAAAGTACAGGCGGAACGTTAATCGTACGGCCCGAGTAAAAGGTGAGAGTTATGTCTCATTTACTGGCAAGCAAGTACCTGCCCTTGAAAAACCAAATTTTATAACATGTAATTGCAAAATGAAATGCTATTTAAACATAAATGAACATGTAATAAATGAAACTTGGGGTTATTTCCACAAACTTGAAAACAAAAATTCACAAGATACATACATTCAAACCCTAATAGAAATTACTGAAGTTATGCGTAGAACGAAAAATCAAAATCATGCTGAAGAGAAAACATCAAGTGTGGAAAATTCCGAAAGAGAAGCCTTTAAAAGAAATTTTTCTTACAAATACAATTTAAAAATCAGTGGGGAATTGAAACATGTTTGCAAAAATGTTTTTATGAAAATTCATGGAATTTCGCACAACAGATTAGGGAGAATATGTCAGTTATTATGTACCAATACAACCCCTAAAGACGAGAGAGGTCAAAACAGAAGTGGCAATGCCCTTTCGGGTCACATTTGCGAGCTTATTCATGAGCAAATCTCTAAATTTGAAGTTAAAGAGACCCACTACGGGGAAAAACGTGGAAAATACCTTGATTCCCGTTTAAATATTACGAAAATGCATGAATTATTCATTAATGACCATCCTAATCTAAAAGATGTTGTCAAGTATAACTTCTATTATTTATATTTTCGTGAAAACTTTGGGTACTCCTTCGGTAGACCGCAAGCAGATGTTTGTAGTCAATGCGAAAACCTAAAGGCAAAACTAAAAGACCAAACTCTAGACGACTATACTAAACGTGAGGCAGCTGCAGAGCTAATGGTACATAAAAGGAGGGCTACAAAATTTTATGCTAATTTAAAAGAAGCATCCAAGAATGAGGATAATGAAACTGCAGCCCTATGCTTTGATTACATGCAAAACTTGCCTCTCCCGAATATTCCTGTCCAGGAAATTTTTTATATGAGACAACTATGGGTAAACGTTTTCAGTATTCATGATTTAAAAAGTAGTAAATCAAAAATTTACCTTTATCATGAAGGAGAAGGTAATAAAAGCCCAAATGAGGTATGTAGTTTTTTACTACACTACATACAAACCGAGATACCTGTAACTGTAAAAAAGCTCATCCTTTTTAGTGACGGACCATCAGGCCAAAATAAAAACCATACGGTTGTAAGATTTCTAATGAATCTTTGTGACAAAGGACGTTTTGATGAAATCATTCACAACTTTCCTGTTCGTGGACATTCATTCTCCCATGTGACAGAGACTTTGGATCTATAAAAAGAGTCATAAGAAGGGTTGATAGAATTTATACTCCAGATGAGTATAGTGAACTTATTTTAAAGGCTAGTAAAACGAGTCGTTTTACGATCTATAGAGTTCACCGAAAGATATTTTTAATTTTAAAAAAATAACTCACTCAGATGAAACCTCAGGAAGAGGTATTCCTAAGGATGAAAAAGATATTTTCAAAATATCAACTTATAAGCAGTTCATTTACAATGACAGAATTCATGGGAGAGTGGTGGTAAAGCCACATATTGATGGATTCGTTGAGTCTATATTTTCACTTCTAAAAAAAACAAAATATCCCAGAATTGCCTACTGAAAGGGCATATCCTTCACGAAAGGTGAGAATTTCTTTTTCCTTGATATAAACTTACATCTTATTCTCAACCTTATCAACTCTCGTTTCATATTTTAGTTTAACTTTTTTATTTTGTCGTTATCATTATAGGTTCCTATTAATGTAAAGAAAATTCAAGATCTAAACAATCTCAGACAATATCTAATTGGATATGAAAATTTCTACACCAGCATTTTGAATTGGTCAACTACTAATAGTGAAAACATAGTCGAAATGGTTTACGATAACGAATAGTTATCTCTCCAGGAACCAAAATATGACAAAAAATACCTTATAGAATAATGTAATTAGTAGGTGATAAATAAAAATATAATGTTTTTCCCTAACATTCTCACTTTGACTACAAGATATTACAAAATATGAGAGCAAAGCTCTGAAAGTACGCGTGAACGATTAGTTTATTGCAAAAAGCAGTCAACTACAAAAGTTTTAATAATTTTTTTTTGTACTGAAGATAAGACGTAAGAAAATATTTTTTTGTCGGTAAAGTATCCAAATGAGGTCTACTTTAAGCCGAAAAAAAATCAACACCTAAATAAAAAGCAGTAGGTTGTTAAACAGTTTTTTTTCGTTTTTCTCAAAACAACAAATTTGTCTGTTGACTGGTTTTTGAAATAAACGGTTCAATTCTTGTAGCCAGAGATTTGGACGTAGCATGACCGGACTAGGAATTCCTATAGGATCAAATACTTAGAGTGAAACAGCTAAAACATTTCTCTTTGTGATTACTTCATTTTTTATTTCTTGCATATCTGAAACGCTAATAGAAAGAGTATCAAGTTTTCTGTCCCACCTCATACTCAGGATGTCGGTTGGACTGTCAATGGATTCAGAGGTATTTGTGAACTCCCACTCTCTTAAATCGAATTTTCTTTCAGTCATAATTTCAGTAGCAACTTTAATAAACAGTTTCAATTCATCTCCAGTTTCATGTGTACTGGAGTGTGGGTTCCAGTTTCATGTGTACTGGAGTACTTCTATGTGGATAACTGCGTAGCCAGTCCACTGGCTACGCAGTTATCCACATAGAAGCTGTTTATTAGTTGTCGGATATCTTCAGGATATTTTTCCCCTCCTTGAGTTGCCTCCTCTAGTTTTGTCTCCAAGTGGTATTTGATAGTTGACGCAAGTAAGAAAGGACTGCAGGAAACTTCAAATACAATCCTACAATGACGATAGTACTTAAGTCCTCCATCTTCTTTATACCACAGAAATTGTAAGAAATTTCTGTCCTTTCTTATTGAGACTGATTTGCAGAAATTCTTTACGTATATCATCTGTCCACACCAAATTCATGCAAGCGAAATCTCAATAATACAAAAGGAATCAGTTCAATAAGATTTAACCCGTTCTCTAGACAATCATTGAGGCTGGGGGGTTCCTTTTTGTTTAGAAGAAGCGTTAAACACAGGCCTTATTCTCGTGGTACTGTTCTCCTTCACAACGTGATGATGGAACAAATAGTGGAACTATTTGTTCCATCATCACGTAGGAGTCCTAACAACATGAGGACTCAATTTCTTCGTTAGGGACCTCTTCGATAATTCCTTCTTGCTCCCATTCTTTCAACACTTGTCATAATCTTCATACAGATCTTCATTTTTAAGCTTGCGGCTGTCACTTCCAATTCTCTAATTGCTAAATTGAAGTTGTCAGGTAAAGGCAAATGTGTGTCGAGCCAAGGTAAATCCACAAGGAAACGTTGATCTTCATCAATTCTAACAGTCCTTAAGAAGTGTCGTGAAGCTCTTCTTTAGAGCTCTTTCTTTAGTTTCCTGCTCTTCTTTTAGCTCTTCTTTAGTTTTCTGTTCGGAAGGATCTCTTATTCCTATGGAATCTAGTTTCCACATCTCAAAAATGTCCATTTCTTTTACAAAGAGAGAAGTTACCATCATAGAACTACTGGAAGATACATTGCTTTCCGGAACTTTTTCTATCAGAGTCCATCCAAGTGAATTGCCAATAGTCACCAATCCACTTAACAAGACTTTTCGCTGACCCGTTAATAACTTTACAAAGAGATCAGCACCAATAAGTAATTGAACGGGCTGTGGTTTTCGCCAACATCACTTAAAGTTATATGCAGTTCTCGTAGCTCTTCTAGCCATGATCCTACATTCACAGGGGAGACATCATTGCAGATAGTTTCTTGATACAGTGCTTCAAAGTTACGTGCGAAATTACTATTAATATTTCTTAACCTAATCCTATAACGAGTATGAGAAAATTCTCTTGTTTTAACTCCGCCAAATAGAGAGTGTATTAGTGTCTCCTTCTTTACAGGCGAGTATCCCATATCTTCAGCAAGACTTTTTATAATATAGAAATTGGTTGATCCGGTATCAAGAACTATTCTCACTACGTATTCCTTCCTATCTGACATTAGCTTGCATTTGAGAGTCTGTAGGAAGACTTAGGCCCTGTGCTAAGGTTCAACATGTTTACTTCGCTGAAAACGTCCTTTTCTTCGGACTTCTTCCCGTCAATTTTCTTTGATTCGATTTCTTCACACATTAGGGGTACATGCTTTTCCCAACAAATACAACATCTCAGAGACGCATGGCATTTTCGAACGGAGTGACCGGGCGTTAAACAGGTGAAGCAACAATTCTTCTCCCTAAGTATCTTTTGTTTGTCAGATAAACTCATTTTCTGTGCAGCGAAACAATCAGCGCTAAAATGAGCTTTTTCGCAGAAAACACATAACTTTTTAGCCTCCTGAGTACGTGGATGTGTGAAAAGGTTAGAAGCTGTAGGTACTTTTTTCTGTTTTTCTCTGGGTTCAAATTTCTTACTTTTGTAACCACTGTTATCCTTCTTTATATTCAATCCGAAACCTTGCATCGCCAAACTAAATCTTTCCTCGGATTCTACTTCAGATTTCAAGAACAAGCTACTGAGCTTTTCTTGTGGTTCCCCATTGTAATTGAAATCAGGGTTCCTTTGTCTTTGCCATGTACGTAACATATCTTCAGGTAAACATGACTCCACTAAAGGATGAAGAAGAGCAGCGCTTTTATCCGTTGTTACACCAAGAGTCTCTAGCGCACGAACCTGTGACTCCAAATTATTGTAAAGTGCACACAAATTAGGGGTAGATCCCTGTGCAGCAGTTTGAACGACCAATTTTAAAAGTTCCCTAACATAAAATTCTATCAATAAATAATTTCGACCAAATCGGCTTTTTAAAGCATCTACGGCTTGGGAATAGTTGGCGCCAGCTGGCGGGAAACTTTCAACTACTTCCCTAGCTCGTGAACCACTAATAGTTGACTGTAATAAATACTGAAATTTGTTTTCGGGAGCTATATCTACAACGTTGTGAACATGCTCAAATTGATACCAAAACTGCAGCCAGTCCTTCAGTTCTCCTGAAATTTGTCGCAATTCCGCTTTTGGTAAATGAAACTTCTTTTTTACGTTACCTTATGTCTCAGGAGTTTCATCTGGTGCACTCAATGCTGTTCGAGCATTTATTCGGGCTAATTATAGCTCAGGTTGCCTTTGGCGCTCATTTTCAGCGTCTTGGCGCTTTATTTCCTCACCTTGGCGCTTTCTTTTTTCTCTTCAAGAAGCTTTTTCTCTTTTTCTTTTTTTCTTTTCAGGAAGTCTTTTTTTTCTTCTTGTACTTTATCCGATTCTTTTTGCTGTCTTTCTTCAACAGCAGTCGCCAACACAGTTGTTGCGAAATCCGGATCCTAATTACATTCTTCGCTGTTTATAATTGCTTCTTTCAACGTATTGATAGTAACTTTTTCCGGTAAAGAACCGGAACACGCACAAGAACACCAAATCCTCTTTTTTGAACCCCTTTACAATTTGCAAAATCTTTTCACTTTTACTTTTCGAATCTACAGATTTTTCGTCCTGTCGCGGATGCCAAATATTTTCAACTACGTAAAATTTCTACGGACGCCACCATTTAAACTGAACCACGGGTTCACCAGGTTGAATGGAATAAAGTTCAAAATGAAAACTTAACAATAATTTTAATATTCTTCAAAACATTTTACCGTTTCTTTTTAAACAGCTTAATCCAAAAAACAAAATTATTTTTTAAAATTTCAAAGTAAAAACAACAAAACACAAACATTCACCCCGTTGCCACTTCCAGAAAAGTAAAAAGCAGAAGATAAAATTCGTGCGAGCAGGAATTAATAATTAAAAATGTAATATTATTTTGCAATATCAAACAACATGTAAATCTATAAAAAAAAAAAAGGAAGAATAATAAAAATGATAATGTCATTTTAAAAAAGTAAGAAAATTTTTTGCAGTACTTTACAAAAAGCCCATTTTGAGGTAAGAACTAAAACATTTTTTAAATCTATATTTTACTCTGTAATCGTCATTTAATTAAAAAAAACATGCTTAAACTTGTAAAATAAAATAGAATCGCTTGTTCATTAGTGTGATGTTTACTAATAAATACTCAATATTTGCCATTATCACAACTTTTCTTCCATTTCTGGACACTGAAAACTATAAAATTTAGCTGAAAATCATTCAAACTAAAAATTGATGCAGGAAAATAGGTGTCTGGTTTGAGAGATCCTCGAAACAAAAAAAAAAGTTGTTCTTTTCGAACAATTTCTTTAAGTTAGAGGGGAAAACGCTGGTTCTTATTTTAGGGGAAATCGTGATGGAAAGACTGACAATCTTAACAAGTTTTCTTAAATAATAATGAGCTATTGCTCTTGGATGGACTCATGTGTTAGTTTTCATCGATGCCAGCTTTTGCAGCTGTGTGTTAGCCTTTTAAATTAAGCAGAGCCACATTGAAAGCTAGTCGCGGATACATAGGTTTTTATCTCCGTAGCAATGCATTTTTAGGGCACCGTGGAGTAGAACAGCACTATATAAAATAGTTTTAAATGTGCCTTTTTGAATTGTTATGGAGCTAATATATTTTTGGGGGCCCCTCACAATTGCAACAGTTGCTACATAGTAAATTTGCATTGTTAAAATCAAGCGGAACAAGGTTTTATCCCTCCCTCCTTCTATTTCGATAGATTGTCCTTATCTGGACGCATTATAATTCCATAGCAGCCGTGGGCACATTAAATATAAGAGCCGATATTTTGAAAAGTGCTAATTTAAAGTTGGAGTTTTCTACTTTAAAAAAAAAATGTAGAAAAAAAATTAATATTGGATTCTAAGTCTAAATTGGGTCTAAATGCAAGAAAATAAAAGGGGGGAGGTCAAGGAAGTTACGTACCCCCTCCTTAGAGGGCTCACTTTTAAGCCGTTAAAGATCTGATGAGTGTTACAGATCTGATGTTAATATGAGCTACATATCTGAGTTTATGCTTTCAGTCTTCATTTACATACCTAAAAATGCTATCATTTCCTTGCATTTTTTACATAGAATTAAGATAATTCTATTAAAATATATATATTAGCTAAAAAATCAAATTTTGTTATAATAAAGAATTTCTTGGAAATAAAAATGAGCGATGAGGTTTTTTAGATAAAATAAATTATGAGATTATCAAATCCAAGCTAATAAAACAGTTGTTTGTTTTGAAATAACACACAACTTCAACTTTTTCAACACACAACTCTGCTGCTTGCTTTTCTTTAATTAGTTGCAGGAAATTTAATTTTTTTATTAGAAATTCAAATTTAGCATGCTAGTTATTATCTAGTTATTTAGCGAAGTTATGAGAAATTGAAGCATCACAAAATAAATAAATAAAATAATAATAATTAATTAACTTAATTTCTGCAGTGTCAATTTTTCTTATTTTACTAACTTCTATTGTTAGGTCATACAAACCACAAATGAAACAATTGTACTAAAACTCATTGCTTTTCATTTTTTAAGAACAAAAATATACCATATATGACTAAAACCTATGATTTTTGCTTTTTAATAATTCTGAAACGTGAGAGTTATTTCGGTAACATATTCGCTGTTTTTTAATGTTACCGCTCTGATTGTTACCGATCTGACAAACCGACAAAGTTTGTTTTTTATTTCCGAGTCGATCGCACTAAACTGAAATTAAGCACGTGTTTTTTTCACTTGCAATATAGGACTATACTTATATATAAAATAACTTTCAAAATAATAAAAACTGCGCATTTTAGCTCGTATTACCGATCTGATGACTTAAATGACACACATTTTTTAAATCACTTTAAAAAATCTTACCTGCAATTTTAGATGCAGAAATGCAAATTTTTAATTACGATGCAATAAAACATCACACCAGGTACTCAGTTTCACGTGGTATCGGTACAGGAAATGATTTTGGGAGCCTGACGCGGAACTGAGGGACACGCCTATTTCGCATTCCCTAGAAAATCAGAAATCGATTAAAACAAAAATGAAGTAAAATATTAACAAAGGGGTAAAAATAGAATCGTTTTTTGTGCAAGTGCGTTTTTTTTGGGAAGTTAGAAAGTGCGCTTAAGCTGTTTGCATGCTAAGCTTTGCTACTGGGGACACGTTACCGATCTGATTTTTGATGTATAAAACAAATATTTTCTGAAGAAAAAAATTTTTTTCTGATATTATTAGATGAAATAAAAGCAAAACCTTGTCTTGTTTCTGGGGAAAATTATTTTTTTAACTAGTTATTGAAATACTAGTGAAAATTCACTTGGGACTCAAATTGGCACTTTTCTAAATATTAGCTCGTAAATTTTCAACTTTTTTTGAACTTTTACTATGCTTTAGAGTGTTCGAGTAGCATTGCAAAATGAAACAAAATTACTAATTAGAAATGTCTTTAGTTAACTCTATTATTTCAAAAAAAAATTAGTCATTATTTAGCTTTTATCTTTTTGTTTGCTAAATTCAGTTTTTTATGTTTTAATTCGATTGACTTTGACGAAAGTTAAACAACCAAGTCTTACTACGCTATGTTAATATTCATGTTTCAAGATAGTTTCAAGATAAAAATAATAATATAAATTTATTTGATGATAATTATACCTAAATTTTATCACGAAGAAATTTTATCGCAAAAAGAAAAATGTATTAATCGTAAAATTTATCAAAATGAGCAAACTTTCTTCTATATTTTTCAATGTCTGCCAATCATTTCCTACTTGAAATTTCATTACTTCTCACGTCATTCAATGATTTAATGGGTGCAACATCGAAATCAGCAAAAAATAAATTAGTGGCTACAGAGAAACGCAATTGAGCGGCCTTTAAAGAGTTAAAGCATGCACTGAGATTCAATTGACGTCAAACGTTACATGATTGCAGACTGGAAAGATCACCCTATATTTATTGAAACATCCTGCCAACCAATTACAATGAATATAAAATGGCGGCAAATCTGGCAGTCCTCCACTTTCGAATACGCACGAACACAATCATGATTTTCCTTGGCGTTCTCTGCGGCCTGTTCCTGGTGTTTGGAGAATCACGATCTGCAGTTCTAAAAGGTAAGATATCTCTTAAATTATGTTGGTCAATTTGTCAATTAGAACATTGTCAATTAGAATTTTGTCAATTAGAACATTGTGTGAGTTGATGTGAAAATCTATTTTTGTGAGTTTTTAATA
Organism: Uloborus plumipes; assembly: GCA_038373865.1. NCBI lineage: Eukaryota > Metazoa > Arthropoda > Arachnida > Araneae > Uloboridae > Uloborus > Uloborus plumipes. Next base: position 2,299 of record JAXGGA010016664.1, on the reverse strand, counting down.
ATTTGTAAGCATGAATTCTTTTAAAAGAAATCGTAGTCCTGATTTTTTTTTTGTTGCTCGGAAGGAGTTTAAGTGAAAGATTTTTCTATGCATTTTTAGTTTTAAAAAATAATACTCCTGTACTAATTAAGTCGCCTAATTATTTTTTAAAATAAAATTTCATTAAAAATTCTACTTATACTTTTAATGTTATAGAATTTCATAATTGTACCTCAATGACCACAGCAAATGAAGGTAATTGGAAATAAAGAATTTAGACAATCAAGAACTATGTGTTGCGATAAAAGCGATTTGGTAAATAAAAACAGTCAGACACTTACAAGTTTAAAGTAATTTTGTATTTGTGGCATTTTCAATGCGTATAGATGAAAAAATATAAGTGAAAAGTTAGAATTTAAATAAATTTATTTCTTACTTCAATGCTTTACTTGCTTAAAAGACTCTAACCTTTGAAATCAAAACAGGTTTTTGTGAGTCTTTATTTGTCATCAATAAAAGATAAAAATTTAAAAATAAATAAAGAAAGAAAAATGTATGATATTTTTATCAAACTGAAATATGACTATATTTTTAAAATGTTACTTTTTTCTTCTCAATTGCGTATTATTCAATACATTTTAAAAAACGTATGTACTCAGTAGTTGTAAAGAGTAATTAATAAGAATAATATAGTTCTTTTCTAGATACAGAACTTAAAAAGAGACTCCAGAGTTTATTCAAAAAATTTTACTTTTAACTATTGAAATATCTAACGGAAAGAAAATATAACGACTGTTCTATAGATTTTAGTTACAGTTGTTTTGATTTCCCTCTGTTGAATTAAAGGAAAAAACCTATATGTGCTATACAAGCGAACATAAGCAAACATTCGTCGCTAAAATTTATATTTTATGGGGGATATTCTTTCTTTTAAAAATGTAACAACTAATAACTAATATAAATTTACGTAATAACTGTATACCTCTAAGATTCTATGTAGGTTACGAATAGACCAATTTTATTATTTTATAGTTTTTTTTTTTTCTAAGAACATTTTTTTCTGGTTCAACTTGATAGAGGAAAGCCACCAGAACAAACATAAGTATAGTAAACCGACATACATACACGTGTGTTTCTGATATAAGTGAGTCCAGGCACTTATTACTAGATTCCCCAAGCAGTCATTTTGACAGCTTTTTAATTCCAATTCGAAGAAAAAGTATGAATATATAATGACACAATTTCTTAAAATGTTATGACTTTTAAAACAGCATATGAATACGTTTATTAATAATTGTAGTTACAACTTCTCTTCCCTCCTTTATTTCCGGTTTAAATATGTGTTATACCAATATCGCCCAAGCAGTCAAAATGACTTAATGAGCTGCTACTTGGTGTTAAAGCAGAAAAATTCGAATATGTCAGAGGTTTACTATGTCATTTTCGTGACTTTTCTCCACTAATGTTAACACTTTCCGGTCTAAGTCCGAGCTCAGCTCGGGGTGCCGTTTTTGTTGAAGATGACTAAGCCCGAGCTCAGCTCGGGGTCCAGTTTGAACTACTGTAGCTGTGAAAATGCGTTTTTTTTTTTTTTTTCGTTTCAATCCTTTTTAGATATTATCTATGGACCTTTCACTTTCTTAAAAAACATATAGATGGCACCACCAATCAGAATTAACTGCAGGAGACGCTATAGAATCGAGGCTTATACGACTTAGTGCAAGCGTGCGGCAGTGCAAATCCGTGTTTTGAAATGTATCACACCAAAGTAAATTTTGCAAAAGTGTATTTGAAAATTAAATCGTTTTTTAAATATTTGTTCAAGATTTGGGTAAGTTTGTTATTAAATTTGTGCATATTTTTATATTCAAAAATGATATTTTATTATGCGAAACTTTTTTTTTCAAGTTCCAGACATGCATTTTTTGACAATTTCTTACTAAATATTAATTGTTGTTGCACTTAAATAGGTCTTTCATCATGAAAGAAAACATTTTGAAGTATTTAATAAAATTAAAATTACAAACATTAACTTTTTCCAAGTATTTTTTTTTTAAATTACGAAAAGCGGCAAAAACTCCCAGTCTGGAGGGAGATGCGCGGTCGAAAAGGCTCAGACATGAAAGTGTTAAATGTATTGCTATTCATATTACTATTCAGCTTTTATGGAGAAATACAAATTAAAATAATTTAACTATACATAAAGACAACAGCAAACTTTCTAATTGGATAGCAATTAAATAATTATGGGTCATTCCATAGAAATGTCAACCTTAGCCTAAAAAATAAAACTACCTTAAAGACTTAACTGTGACCTATC
>JAXGGA010016663.1:0-26179 GCA_038373865.1 Uloborus plumipes | reverse complement strand
TTCGCTTCAAATGGCGGACTCCATCGGCGGCCATTTGGATGCTCGCATCTCGCTCATTCATCGAGAAATTCTGTAATTTGTTTCTCGAAATTCAAAATTACGACAGTCGAAACTATGGCTTAAAAAGCAGCAATATCTCAATAAGATTATTATTTTTGCATATTAGAACAACAACCAATTTCAGAGGCCACCTCGAACTTAACGTTTTAGAGAGGGGAGAAATTCTCAGCTTGTCGAATAAAAATTCTAAATTTTACCGAATTAACATTGCAATATTGCAATTAAGCCTCCAAAATTGCCGAACCATCAGCAGCTGCTTGATGAGGCCAATGTAATAATGCCCAGGCTCTGGCAAAAATTTGGTGTCCCTCATATAGAAATTCTCTAATTTTTTTAGTGGTAGCTTCCCCCAAAAAGGCAAGGAAAATTACCCTAGTTTGGAGCCCCTAAAATATTGGTGCCTAGGTCCACGGACCCGCTTGACCGTGAGTTAACCAGGCCCTGACCATCAGACAAAAGTTGCCGAATAAGGAAATTTTTGGGTGGTCACATAATCTCCCGTGACTTTTCATTGAGGAATCCCTGGTTTCAGATTTTGACAAGATTCAATTCTATACATTAGAGTATGTTCAACCAATGTCAAGCCTGTTAGTTTTTTAAAAGTAGTCGTAAATCTTGTTAATTTTCCTCGCTTTAATTTGATGAAAATGTAAATTATGGGACTTAGGTGAATGTGATTACTGAAACTCAATACTAGGGCGGGGGCGTTGCATCACATTTGTTGTTGCATCGATACTATTTACTACACTAATTCGTAGACAGATTTCTATCAAACTAAATACGATCAAAATACGAGAGATTGTTCTTGATCCAAGATGTAAAATTTATGACAGAAAACCATTCACATAAAGGGGCAAAAGTGGTCTGCCTGTTACGTATCCATTCACAAAGGACTATAAAGTTTGTGGCACAGAATAGGATAAATGCCGAAATGGCAAATATCTTCCACATTTGCAAAAAAATAATACATGAGATTCGTAAAATTTAGTACCGACTCGGGGCAGCTTATTGTTTAAAAATATATAAACAAATCAGACTTCGAAGTGTCAGAAAATAAGTGGTCGATTAACTTGACAACAGCAATACCACACCTTTTTGAGTGAAAAGAGCATGCAAGGTAAACTGAATCCTCCATTGACTGAACTTATAAAGTGCACGTGTACGCAGTATTTTAATTCTATAATATTTTTTGACGTTTCTGAAGCAATCGTACAGATACATGACACGTAAAAGAATGATTAAAAGAGCGTCAATACGCATTCTTGCGTCGTGTGGTCTAAGATGGCTGAAACGTAGTTCTTGTAACAAGTTACGTGAGACAATGCGAGGGTCATGTATTAGATTCCACTTTCTCCTGAGCTGCGATAAGATCGTAGCGTAAGTTCCCTTTTCACATTCAAATGGCATTTTTTAAGTCTGGACACATTCGCTGACACTCGTTCGAGAAAATCGAGTTTGGTACAGAGCTAGATTGCCAGAGGTGTCCAACAGATCGATTGTGACCAACTAATCTACTGCATGACAGTTTCTACTTGGTCTGTACGAATTTGTTACACGACTAAATTACTGGAGAGCTGCTTCTCACAACTGCAGTCAAAAAAAGGGGGGGTGGGGAACGTAATTTATGTATCTTTCAATAAACCTATTGCTATTCTAATTAGGGATGCACCGATAAGCAAATTGGCCGATTACCGATTAATCGGCAGTTGATAATCGGCCGATTAATCGGTCAAGCCGATTAATGATTAAAATGGTTGTTTTCAGTACTACCAATTTCATCATTACAGTTTTTTCTTCGTTTTTTTTTTTTTTTTTACAATTCTAACTTTTGAAATAGTTCCTAATTTTTTCTTCCATATTCCTAATTTTTCCAAAATAATTTCAAAATTTTATCACATTTCTCTGAACTAATTTTCATATTCTTGTAAATAATGTTGCATTAACACATTGCTAATTATGTAACTAGACATGAAAATTCAAAAAAAAAAAAAAAGGAGGGGAGTCTGTGTGGTGAGCAATCCAATTTTGAAGTTCTTTCAGTTTCAATTTTTCAATTATAGCCATGTAATTCAAGACCTTTATTCTTTGTGAAAATTGAAGATTATCTAAAAGCAAGGAGAAAAGTATCGACCCATGAAAAATGTTGCTGTTGCTACATTAACTATGTGCGTTTTTATTCAAAATAGGAGAATTAATGTATTAAAAACTTTACATCAACGGTGAGGATTATTGTTATTTTTAATAAAATTATTCATCATTAGTAAAGGTTTACTTTAAAGCATAATATTTAAAAAATATTTTTTCTGCCGATTAATCGGCCCGATTTTGCCGATTGTTAATAATCGGCAAAGTGGCCGATTATGGCCGATTAATCGGTACTGCCGATTAATCGGTGCATCCCTAATTCTAATGTTCAAAAAAATATTTCCATTCCTACTCCTTCCCTCACTATAACAAACGAAAAATTTGGAAGGTAAATCGCGACGCATTAACACAAAATTAGCATGTACAATTGATCTTAATGATAGACATATTGGTTTCCCCTGGTACAGAAAAGCAGTTCTCATACAAGAAAGAGAAATGGGAACACGTAGAAGCGAAATTCCTAAAACATAACCTATTCTTTCATTCATGTAGTAAAGTTAAAATTCGTTCCCTTGTGCCCACCAAGCAAAGAGAGAGAACGAAAAAAGAAAGTTTATATGAATTAAAAAAAAAATACATATATATACAGGGTGTTTCAAAAAAATGTATACACACTTTGAACTTCCATAGAAAATTTACTTACCGTTCTACAAAGTTAAATTTCAGGAAAATAGAAAGCTGAAAGTCCAATGTAAATGAAACACAAATAACAAATGTTAATACTGTTCAAATTGGTGACCTGCAGCATCAATACAATTCTGAGTACGAGTCACCACTGATTCTGTACATCGTATCAAAACGTCCAATGAGATTTCTCTACACACTGCTTGAATCTCATTCCAAACAAAGGTTCTGTATCATACTCCCTTCTCCACTGTCTTTGAACTTCATTTACATTCTCAAACTTCCAGTACCACTTAATAACCTGCTTACGTTCTTCAAAACTCAAACGTACGTCCCCTATGTTGATATTACAAATTCCAACTGATAATATAACATAGAGGAACGATAAGTGTGTATACATTTTTTTGAAGCACCCTGTATATATATTTCCATACATATAGAATTATAGATGGAGCAACAGTACTTTTACAGATGAACTATGGGAGCAAATCAGGTATCATAGAAATATCATTGAAAGATGTATAGCCAGAATTCGATGTGTAATCGAGTCAAATCGCTTATCGGCCTTTTTTCTAAGACCAAAGTGTAGTATCTGTAGTCAAGTCCCCCTTTATGTTGATGGAACACTTTAGTTGAATGGTTTGATTATTTGATGTGAGGGGCAGCTCCATTTCTTTGTCACAAGCCCGTTATTTAAGGGGGTCTATTGTCTACATCCTGGCTTTGTGAAATCACTGCATTTACATGTAAATGGGGGTAGTTTAAGGTTTTTTTTTATGGTGAAATTTACATTGAGTATACAATACACCATTTGCCACTCCCCTTCCCAGCGGAAAAAGAAATCAAAATGACGGGCCCTCTTTTTCAACTGTATGGAGGACAACAAAGTAACATACTAGCCACCTTGGTCGGCTGGAAGCAGGGCCTGGTTATTGAACAGACTTACTAGGCAGCGTCGTAGGGCCCCCAAAACTTAGGGGCCCCGAATCGGCTAAGACTGCTCTCGTCAACGGCTAAAATTGTTTTATCCTCTGTCAAAATTTTCAAAGCCGGAATACAGGGGGCCCTAAAAAGTATTTAGCCTAAGGCTCAGTAATATCTTAATTGGGCCCTGGCTTGATGCTTCGTTTTAAATCGCCTTGCACTCTTTGCTCCTTTATCCTCCCACACCTACCAATGGTATAACATTCAACAAACATGATTAAAAACGGATCGCTGTATACGCGCAGAATCACACTTTTTCTACAAGATGGCATCGAAACCACCTGTCGCAGTCCAAACAAGCGAGGTACCGGTACTCTTCCAGGTATAACGTCCATGCAAAGTGCGCAGAGGATCGTTAAGGGGATGCGTGGAATGTTTGCCCACCTTGCCCGCGTCTACGAAATCAAACAATGTTCTTGTTGTGGTGGGAGATAAACGCAGCTGTCAAGAGAATATTCATCCCGGCCTTGTCAGAAAAATGTTTAGAATGCTCCAGAAGCGAAAGCAAAAGGTTACTTATGGAGAAACTCGTGGGTGGTGAATATTTTAGAACTTGGTCAGAAGTCTCAGATTTATGTTTTTAAATGGATTATGGCACACAGACACTATATGTTGTGTAATTGCAATTACAAACAGCATTAACTCCATACAATCTTAAAATTTAAAAATTTTTACGACTAAGTGGCTAAGGGAGCAATCCAGCCGATTAAAGAAAAAATCCTAATGTTTTAAGTGAAAATCGAAATGATTGAGTGAAAAAAGCCAAAGACTGAAGAGGAGGGGGGATAATAGTACTTAAGAGAAATCTTAAATCTTGAATAAAAAGTTGTAATAACTAAATGAAAAATTTTAATGAGTAAGAAAGAAATCCTTATGATTTCTCTATGAGATGAAAAAATATTGTGTTTCAGAAAAAATATTGTGCATAAAAATCAAACTGTGATAATTGTGATCTGAATTCAGAACATAGAAAACTTAAGCACAGAAACATTTTTTAATCCCTTTCTTAGGCAGGGATTCAAGTGAAACAGCACTGCGATCGCTTTGAATTGCAATCGCTACTGGAAGTGAATTACATTATCATCAACTTAAATTGGCATGACGTCACTACGGGTGGAGCCAATAAGAGCTCACAAGCACTCAGCCATCTTTTCTTATTCGCCAAGTAGGCTGTGACGTTTTATCTAGCTTGTTTTTCATAGGCAAACGTCACGCTGACGTCACGATGTTTTTATCAAGAAACGTTCTAATGTAATTCATTTCCAGTCGCGATTGTAATTTGCGATTGCCTGTTTCACTTGAATCCCTGCCTTGGAGAACAAACGGAAAGTCCTGGTCACTAGTTTTTGTGCATTTCTTATCAAAACCACTGTTTTAAAAAAATCTGATAACTATAATGGTTTTCTGAGGCGAAATATATATTCCATATATTGATGGCGATGCTAAATATTTTTCATGCATGTCATTGTTAAAAAAAAATGAAAAAAGAAAAAAAGAACTGACCGCATCAAATCTACTCTTTGGAAATTCTTTGATAACCACTGCCTCTGGCACGTTTAAAACAGTTACATAAACAAAACACGCGCAAGGGATCGGTAAACAGTTCGAACATGTTTTCGCCAAGTTGAAATTAAATTAATTAAAAATGTTCATCATACCACCGCGCTCCCAAAGTTTCTTCACCTTCACAGGCGAGAGGTCACGTGACGACAGTCACGCTAACGAACTCCCCACGCGCGGACCGATGACCCTCCCCCTCTGCCCAGCGCATTAATTCACTTCGAATCTGATGATCTTGGCGAATCATTATTTTGCTTTTATTTTATTATTTTTTCCTCAGTCCACAGACGATGCAGAACAGAACCTTTCGCTCCTGACCTTTCCCCAGCTTCCGCTGTTTACGAAACAGGTTGGCCGTGGCTCGGAAAACGAGTTCCATTTTCCCATTCCTTTTTTCGCGATTTAATTTCTCGTTCTCTTTCGCGGCTGTGAAAACATTCGTAAGCACTTTTCTGTCCTCCGCTTCTTAATCTCTCCATCTCTGCTCATAACGGCGTGGAAGTAAAATCTGCTCCGTCATGTTACGAACAAGCATTAACACAAAGGAGGAACAATAACTCTTATTTCCCTCGCCTTGAACAAGAAAGAGCGAGTAACGGTGAAAAGATTATCTCGGGAGAATTAGGGAACGTCCGATTCTAATCTACTTAAAATAGAATTGCTTGATTACAAACTACTGGAATGGAGAGCATAATTTCAAACTACGTTGCAAAAAGGTCAACTGTGGATTCAGCTGGCAAAATCGATTGATGTACCCCCTCGTCCCACAACACCACAAAGACCTTCCCCCAGAGTAAAAACTGCGCCAGAGAAGAAAAAATATTCTTAAAAACACCTCCCATAATATTTCAATCGCCTAGTCTGCACCATGACCCCTCCCCCTAGTTAAATTTCAAGGTAAAATCTACCCCAAATCTGACACCACTCATGCCTGCTTCAACAGAACTTTCATTGCACCATACTAGAAGATGTGGACCAGTGATATAGAATCCCGAAATTCGTGTCTGCAGCAGACAAGAGACCATATTATATTAGCATAGTCCAAGCGCGGATCCAGATGGGAGGTCATGGGGGTCTTGCCCCCCCCCCCCCCCCCCCCAACCCTTAAGCTACCAAATATATCATGAAACTGCATTTTTTGGGTCTAATATTACGAAAAAATTGCCTAACACCCCTATTTTTGCTCAAAAATTGCTCTTTGACCCCAACCCTTCCGAAAATGACACCCTCCTTAACCACAAGCTGGATCCGCCCTTGGCTTAGTCGGAAACTAGGGTCCGTCGAATCGGGGTAAGTTTCATGGTTTCTCCCCCCGAGGTGCGCATCTCAGGTCTCCCAGTTTCATATGTGTTGTGGAGAGATGGGGGCCCGCCTTGGCTCTCGGCGGTCCAGTTCGTGACAGCTGTACGTAGTGACAAAAATGCAAACATGAATAGCTTTGAAGCTCCATTGTGGTGGTAATGTTCTTCACATCACGCTCACACCCCCTCAAGGGCAAAAATGTAACCTTCCACATAGTGCATGTAGTTCAATTTTAGATTTGTAACCTAACACATCGTTAGCGGCAGTTTTGCATCATCGCTTCAAAACCATTTCCGCAACTGAGAAAAAGTTTTCTCAAAGTGTCGGCTCAGCACAAATCCGACAGAAAATAACTGAAGCTAACTTATTTGAGACGTTCGTGATTTACTTTCTATTTTTCTCACAAACATTTTAGGAATGTTCTTACCTCCTAAAAAGAATTTCCTCGCGTGCTACGCATCACTAAAATAATCTGAATGGAAAGAGATTATATGCACGATAAATGCAACAGACCGTCCAGGCTAAATGATTCTCGATTTATCTCCCCTCAGCTCATCAGAACTGTTTGATCGTGACGGTGAGACGTAGGTATTGCATTGAGCATAATCTGAGTTCGCATTTCGCAAACTTGAAGAAGTGGACATCGTCGTTCACTCCTTAAAGTGGAGGAAGACACTCCACAGAATCCTTTTGAAGTTAATTATCTCAAACCTCCAAGTAGTATTCTAAGCAAGGGCGGATCTAGAAATTTTTCAAGGAAGGGGCGATTGGTTTTATTACTTACATTTTGCTGTGTTTTTCGGTTCGCAAATATTGATCACATAGAATTCGAACTTCAGTATCAAAACATTTCCGAAAGAGAGTCCAAGATTCCTTACTTCAACAGCTTTAAAACTCGTCTAAAATAAAGTTTTTTGAGCCTTAATTGCAAAATTTACTGACAGTGGGGCCTCGAGGGAGGTAAGATCGCCCCATCGCCTCTCCCTTGTATCCACCCCTGATACTAAGCCAGCGGCTCCTAACTAGAGATGATACGGGCTCCGACATGTAGGGCTCTTGAAAATACAATAGGGCTCGGGCTCAAGCTAAGATATTCAACTGTCAATGTGAAAATTTAACAAAAATAAAAACAGAAAATAAATTAACATTTTTTATGACGTGCTTGTTTACGATTACTACACTGCAAAAAATGAACTGTTGTTTTTACAGTATAATACTGGCAGCCGAGGTTCCAATTTGAAACTAAAATGCACAGTAATAAACTGTAGAACTAGCAATTGTGTAGTTTCTTACTGCAAAGTTAGCAATTTTACAGTTTATTGCCGTAAAATTTAGCTGTTTTATACTGTAAATCCTAAAACAACAGTATAATACTGGCAGCAGAGGCTCCAATGTAAAACTAAAATAAACAGTAATAAACTGTAAAGTTAGCAATTTTGCAGTAAAATTAGCAATTTTTAGTTTATTACCATAAAATTAGCTATATTTTCTGTAAAAACAACATTCATTTTTTAGTGTATTGCAATATGTTGTACAGTAATGCATTTGAAGTGGAACATTTTGAGAAAATTTTCAAGCTTCTGCGAATGAAGAATATTTAACAAAATATTCTTACAGAAGATTTAAAAATAAAAAAAAACATAAACAAAAATAAAAATAAAAATAACATTCTAAAAAAACACATCAAATTTCAGGTACGATGTTTTTAAAGATTTTTTTTCACCGCTATTAGCGGAAAATAATCAAAGCTACATTTTTACTATTATTCAAAAAATTGCTTTAAAAACCGGGTTTTTTAATTTCTTCTCTGGAGCGCGGATCAGCTAGTTTTCTTTATTTAGCTCCCGTTTCAATACCAAATCTGAGCAAACCAATTTTTTGCAAAATAATACTAAACTCGAGATTATCACCCTCTGTCGCTTCCGAATCCGGAAAAATCAAAATGGAACGCAAACATCACGAATTTCGCAAAACGGGAGCATTTGGAACACGTTCTCCACTTCTTTCTCGAACTCTAAAGACTTGGAACAAAACAAGTAATCTTGGAAGAAAATACCGATACCATTATCAAAATATGTTTTCTGCCGACAAAACAATTTAAATATCGAAGCACGAGTCTATTTGCGAACGATAAAAGTCGCCGGTAGATAATAAGTTTTTTTCCACGAAAGAAACTAAGATAACTTAGATTGGCACTATCCAGGGACGTAACTAGAGGGGGGCAGACGGGGCTCGTGCCCCGGGCGCCAGATTTTAGGGGCGCTGAACTGGCTAAGTAACTGCATCATTTTCTTTTCATTATTTTTAAGAAAAAAGACAATTTTTTAAAAGAGTCATTCCATATAAAGTGGACTAGTGGTCTCCACTCGACCATCTCCGATTTGGATCAAATTTTACAGAGGTCAGAGGTGCAGACATACCTATGAAACTAACCTATGCAAATTTTTAGCTTCCAAGATCTAAATCTGGAGGATCTAGGATCCCGCAAAAAATGTGGCCCAAAATGGCGGATGAGCTTTGTGAAACGAGTTGCAATGTTTAGGTCAAGGTTGCAGAAATTTTTATCACAGTGGAAACCTAATATTTTTGGAGCTTAAAGTACTTTTAGTTGTCAACACTCTCCAGTATATTGTGTGAGATTGCGCTTATTAGATTTTGTGTAGCACGCGCCTAAACTTACGAAAAAACGCGGTGGGCAATCTTTTTCCTGGATTCATAAATTTTTAACCAAACAAAATCAAAGGTTCATATTTCGTAGTTCTATTGTCCAAATACTTGGTTTTAATGTTTTACAGCTGGCAGAGCTTAAATATTGATTTTGTAAAAGATATTGTCGTCCAAAGTGTCTATCAAAATCATTTTAGTGAAAAATCGCCTATTTTCAACTCACTGTATCTCAGGTTTGTCACCTCCAATCGTTTTTTCCTTGGCACCATTAGAAAGAACAGATTATTTCCTATCGAAATGAGGTTTTTTTTCGATGGTGTTCTTTCGAATAAGGAGGAAAAAATAAGCTTGAAATACTGATAGTTATGAAGAATTGGCATAATTAGGCTAAAAGACTGCAGAAAATTTTATTACACTGGAAGTCTAATGTTTTTGGGAATCTAAAGTACATTTGGTTGTTTATATTAATATTCTGATAGGGAAAAATCTGTTATTTATAGTGGTACTAACGAAAAGATGATGGAAGGTGACAAACCTGAGTTCATTGAAATCAAGCTATTTTTCAAACAGGAATTGCCAATACTTTTTGTGTATACTACATAAAAGCTAATGAGCTTGGACTCACATAATGATTAGAATCTATAAAAAACTAAATGTACTTTAAGTTGTTAAAAATTCGGACTTCTATCATAATAAAATTTTCTGCAGTCTTAGCCTAATTATGCCAATTCTTCACAACTGACAATACTTCTAGCTATTTTTTCTTCCTTATTCGAAAGAACACCATCGGAAGAAAAACTCATTTTGATAGGCAAAAATCTGTTCTTTCTAATGTTGTCAACGAAAAAACGGTGGAAGGTGACAAACTTGAGATACAGTGAGTTGAAAACAGGCGATTTTTCACTAAAATGATTTTGATAGACACTTTGACGACAATATCTTTTACAAAATCAATGTTTGAGCTCTGCAGCTGTAAAACATCAAAACCAAGTATTTGGACAATAGAACTACGAAATATGAACCTTTGATTTTGTTTGGTTAAAAATTTATGAATCCAGGAAAAAGATTGCCCACCGCGTTTTTTGGCGCGTGCTACACAAAATCTCATAAGCGCAATCTCACAAAATATACTGGAGAGCGTTGACAACCAAAAGTACTTTAAGCTCCAAAAATATTAGGTTTCCACTGTGATAAAATTTTCTGCAGTCTTAGCCTAATTATGCCAATTCATCATAACAGACAGTATTTCAAGCTAATTTTTTCCTCCTTATTCGAAAGAACACCATCGAAAAAAAAACTCATTTCGATAGGAAAAAATTTGTTCTTTTTAATGGTGGCAACGAAAAAATGGTCGAAGGTGACAAACCTGAGATATAGTGAGTTGAAAACAGGCGATTTTTCAAAAGAAGCGTTTTCATCGACACTTAGGGTGCCAATATCTTTTATAAATATAATATTTAAGCTCTGAAGTTGTACAACATTAAAAACAAGTATTTGGACAATAAAACTATGAAGTATAAATATTTGAAGTTTTTTGGTTAAAAATTTATGACAACCTGAAATCAAGGAAAAAAATTGCCCACCACATTTTTTCGCAAGTTTAGGCGCGTGCTACACAAAATCTAATAAGCGCAATCTCACAAAATATACTGGAGAGTGTTGGCAACCAAAAGTACTTTAAGCTCCAAAAATATTAGGTTTCTACTGTGATAAAATTTTCTGCAACCTGGACCTAAACATTGCAACTCGTTTCACGAAGCTCATCCGCCATTTTGGACCACATTTTTTGCGGGATCCTAGATCCTCCATATTTGGATCTTAGAAGCTAAAAATTTGCACAGGTTAGTTTCATAGGTATGTCTACACCTCTGTAAAATTTGATCCAAATCGGAGATGGTCGGGTGGGGACGATTTGAAAAATTGATCCAGTTGACGTGGAATGACTCAAAAGACAGCTCTCCCTCTCCCTAAAAAGAAATAAGCTCAATGCGGGCACAGGAAAAAAGTTAAAGAAATGTCTTAATGTGGGAAAGATCGACGGAGAGAAAGTGAGGAGGGTGCAGTAAATGGCATGAATATATATGTATTTTTAGAGAGTGACCAGTAAAAGTATTTCACTTGTCCCTTTGGCTTTGAGAAAGTATTGTATGTATTTAGTTGTGCTTTTTATTCATTCTCTATGCAATATACATTAAGTATACTCGTATATGACGGTCCAGACATTGGCGTTATCATTTCTTTCGACCAATATTTTATTTTATTTTAATGTGTGTGTGTGTGGGGGGGGGGGGGGCGCCGAAGCGAAGTCTTGCCCCTCTTCAAAAATGGCCTAGTTACGTCCCTGGCACTATCGACATCCCTAAAGAGCATGTTGTTACAGATATTTTGACAAAAATTCACAAGGTCACAAAGTGTCCACTGTACTGCCGTGCTAAGAGTAAAAGTGGTATCTGCAGTCGAACTCAAACTGAGATATTACTCTTTAAAGTTTTGGGCTTATTCCATGTATTTTAAACAGATGATACTTTTCAAGAATTGTTTAAAAATATTTCCTGTTCTCAAATGACCATAAAACTTTGTATTTCGGTAAGATATGCCATAAAGAACCCCCTGATGACAATAACTCAATTTTGTTAAAAAGTGCAGATACGACTTTTGTGCTTAGCACGGCAGCGTACCCATATTTTTACTTTTCAAACAAACCGAGTATATTGATCTTCAAGAGAAGTCCCAACGGTAGCTTAGTCTTTGCGCATATTATAAAAATAAATAAATAAATAAATAAAAATTCTGAAATGTTGCTATAAAAAGTACTGACATTCATGTTGCTAGTACTTTTATAAGAAAATCCTATTTTGGGGTCATTCCATGTCAAGTGATCCAACGTTTTTTACCTTACATTTTTGTATTTCTTTCACATTTGGCTCATCAATTGTACCCCTTGAGGTAATCAAAAGTCTCAATTTTTGGATTTTTATCTCTATTATTTTTTCATTTATGAGACTTTGAACTTTGGAAAAACCCTCGTTTTTCCATGGATAAGGGTACATAAAAGGGACCATAACTCGGCACCAAATATAGATAGAACGATTTGGTAAATGGCATTTTAAAGTACGTTAGTTGCCGCTTAATTTGATATGCAACATGACTAATTTGATAAAAATTTTCTTTTTCAAAAAATGAAATTTAAATTTCAAATTTAAATTTCTCGAAAAACATATAATTAATTTTTTTGAAAAAATTCTCAAAAATTTTTGTGTATTTCATCTATGTTTGTACAAATTTTTAGATTGGGATCTCAATGGGATCATATTTTTTTGAATTTTTGAATAAAACTGTATAGGAAAAAAATGATATTTTTTAGATTCTATTTATTTAAATACTAAGTTCTCTTGCTTGTGATGGTCTAAAAAGTAGTGAACAAACATGAATATGTTTAAAGTGAGCTAGCATGAGCTTATAGATTTGTCAGGTTCACCCCCTCCCCCTTCCTCCACCGCACAACCACTCTTTTTTAATTCAAAACTGTTCAAAATGTTAAAAAAAAACTCTTTGATACAAAATGAATACTAAACTTTTTTAAAGTTGGTAAATGAGTTTCCTTATAACTAGACGAAGTATCCCCCTCCTCCACCCAAATATACCATTAACGCTGTACTATTATGACGTCTAACCTGGGGATTGAATTGACTATTATTTTTACTCTAGGTAAGTGAGCTAACATTAACTTGTAGATTGGTTAGCTCCCCCTCCCTTCCTTCCTGACCCAACCATTTTCCCCCCAAACTGTTTAAAATGCTAAAAAAAAGCTTCTTTGATACAAAATGAACAGTAAACTTGTTTAAAGTTGATAAATGGGCTTCCTTATAACAAGGCAAAGTACAACCCTTCCCCCACCCAAATATACCATTAACGCTATACTAATATGACGTCTCACCTGGGGATTGATTTGAGGATTATTTTCCCCCTAGGTATATATTGTTTTTCAGACGAAGTGTTTCGTTTTCAATCCGAACTTCACAAAGTGTACTTCCATTCAAAATCTGAATTTAAACTTATGGTTCATTTCATCCCCTCCCCCAGCACCAATCTTCAATTTTGAAGGGAGGGAATAAATGGGTCGCCCCAAGATCATAGCAAACAGCAAAATAGCCACTGTTTCCCCTTGTTCTCATAATGTTTTCCCATTATTTTTACACAAAACTGAAAAGAAATTAAAGTGTCACGTTATATGTCAGTCCCCATCACTGCCTTTCTTTTCTCTTATTGGACAAAGCTCATGAGCTAATAGGAAAGAGTAACAAACAGAACAAACTGAAACACTACCAGACATCAGTAGAGACTAAGGCTTTGAAATGGGGCTAGGCGGGATGATAAAAAAAATAAAAGTTTGGAGTGGAAAGGTAGGGTAAGGGGGGGGGAGCAATCTGTAAAGAAGTTAAACAACATGTGAGGTTGTGCTCAAAAAAGCAGTGTTTGTTTAATATATACATATATAGATATATCTTGCTGCATTACTTTCCTTTACAACAAAATGAAAAAGAACACAAACAATTAAATAAAAGCTGCACACTAGATAATGTGGGAAGATAGTTATGGGGACACAGACATATGGTCTGATATTTTGATTTATTTTCAGTTTTGTGCGAAAAGAATAGAAAAAACGATGAGAACAAGGCGAAACAGTGCTATTTTGCTGTTTGCTATGATATTGGGGCGACCCATTTATTTCCTCCCTTCAAAATTGAAGATTGGTGCTGGAGTAGAAGATGAAATGAATCATAAAGTTAAATTTCAGATATTGAATGGAAGTACACTTTGAAGTTCGGATCGAAAAGAAACACTTCGTCTGAAAAACAATATATATACCTAGGTTTGAAAATAATCCTCAACTCAATCCCCAGGTTAGACGTCATATTAGTATAGTGTGAATGGTATATTTGGGTGGGGAGGGGGATACTTCGTCTAGTTATAAGGAAACCCATTTCCCCACTTTAAATAAGTTTACTATTCATTTTGTATCAAAGAGTTTTTGTTTTTTTTAAAACATTTTGAACAGTTTTGAATTAAAAAAGAGTGGTTGTGCGGGGAAGAAAGGGGTAGGGGGGTGAACCTGACAAATCTATAAGCTCATGCCAGCTCACTTTAAACATATTCATGTTTGTTTACTACTTTTTAGACCATCACGAGCAAGAGAACTTAGTATTTAAATAAATAGAATCTAAAAAATATCATTTTTTTCCTATACAGTTTTATTCAAAAATTCAAAAAAATATGATCCCATTGAGATCCCAATCTAAAAATTTGTACAAACATAGATGAAATACACAAGAATTTTTGAGAATTTTTTCAAAAAAATTAATTATATGTTTTTTGAGAAATTTAAATTTGAAATTTAAATTTCATTTTTTGAAAAAGAAAATTTTTATCAAATTAGTCATGTTGCATATCAGATTAAGCGGCAACTAACGTACTTTAAAATGCCATTTACCAAATCGTTCTATCTATATTTGGTGCCGAGTTATGGTCCCTTTTATGTACCCTTATCCATGGAAAAACGAGGGTTTTTCCAAAGTTCAAAGTCTCATAAATGAAAAAATAATAGAGATAAAAATCCAAAAACTGAGACTTTTGATTACCTCAAGGGGTACAATTGATGAGCCAAATGTAAAAGAAATACAAAAATGTAAGGTAAAATTTTTCTCAGATTTTGGATCACTTGACGTGGAATGACCCTTTGTTGAAAAATTTTATGGCAGAAAAAACAAAAACGCTGTGAATAGTTGAACAAAATTAAAAAAAAAAAAAAAACTAGTTTCGAGCAGAGGGAATCGAACACGTGATCTCGAGACTTAATTTTATTTCTGTATTTAATTATTTTTGAACAATTATATTTTAAACTAATTTTACACCAGCTTTTTATGAATATATAATCTGAAGAATAAAAGGCTCGACCACTTTTTCGGTAGAAATTAGGCCCTGCGTATATTACTTATAGCGTCATATACGACCCCCCCCCCCCCCCCCCACTCTTTTTTTTAAGAAACAAAGAGTTTTAAATTCTTTACGATCAACGATTCAGTATTTTTCCCGTGCATTCTTTAAAAAACGCTAGTATGTTCTTTTATTATGCATGTATCCATTGTGACACAAATCTTCTCTGAATTTTGCTAAAGGAGGCAAGGCACTAAGTTCGCAATCCTAGAGTTTTGTATGAAATAGAATAGAATGTTCATAAATATTTAAAACAAAAAACATTTTTTCCTTCTTATGGAGAGGGGAGGGGGGTTAATAGTAAACAAAAACGTCTTCCAAGTGAAAATACCTAATTATTAACATTTGCAAATATGTCCAGGTGAGAGCACCTAGCGTTACGGAGGGAACTTTTACCATAAGTTACAGGCGGAATTCCATGTGGGTTATGGACCTTTCTATTAGTAGAGAGGGATTAACGAGTGGCTTTTGACGATTTTGCCATTGTTTTTTCTCACAGAAAAAAGATCAGATAGTAAGTTCTACGGGAATATATTATTTTTTAGCAGTTTCCCTGCATTTTAGTTTGAAAATTATGTGAATGGTTTATTGCTGCTACCAAGAGCCAAGTTAGCTCAAATCAAAGTAGGAGAAACTCTGATGGCATGCGGATTCCTTCCAGAGAAGCGATTCGAGCGCCTTTCGTGAGAACTGAGACACTTTTCTGGATCTCTATCGAATCATTTGTATCAAATCTGCGATTTCGCTGGAAACAGAGGTCCAACGACATGCCCCGTTCCGGAAATTCCCTTCAGATGGAAGAGAAATGATTGTTCCTTTGTGTCAAATTGCCTCATTTGCATCTGGCAACAATGGGAACACGCGCGACGATGGAGCGTGCGCGCACCCGTTCCGATTATCGCGCTCGGGTATCAGATCAGAGCCAATCAAATGCGACGTAATAACGTTTCTTTGGAGTGGGATGAAATTTTTTCGGTCCAGTCAGTGCAAGATTCAATATATTACAGAGATTTCAACACGCAAACAGCACAACTTTGCCAGAATTCTTGTCCGTGAACAGTTAAATTGTTTTTGTAGAAACAAAAAGTAAAATTTCAAAATAGGCATGTTTCATTCTTTCTAGAAAGAAAAAGGACAAATAATATCAATAAAATTGCAATAAATTCCTTGTTGTTGTTTCTGAAACCACTCTGTTCTCTGTTACCCGAGCCCGAGTAGACACATCTACCCGATTTAAGGCGGAATAAGTACGGCTTCCGTTTTAACGAGCACCATTAAGGTGGAAGTCCGATTTAGCTCAGAGCGCTCTGTTCTTTTGATCCAGACCAAGGGCCGAGCAAACCCCTGGTCTAGTACCCCCAGAGGTATCGTTTCACTTGGATGACTTTGTGACCACGACCCTTATTTTACGTCGCCCAGCCACCAATAGTAACGACGGTGGATCCTTGATCGGTTGGGATCGAACCTGGGAGCCTCCGGTTACGAGTCCGACGCCTTTGCAATCGGTCTACCACGACACAGTAAATTCGAAAATACCGAGAATGCATCAGTAATGTAACATTTTGTCAAGCAAATCACAGCAATTCACAATTCTAGAGCTTGGATAGGCCACCTTGTGGTGATTTCAGAAGTTAGCCAAAGAGACAAAACATTGCAATTTAGCGCAGACAAGGCAGATGCCAAATTGAATAGGTGTAAGTGGGTGGGTCATTGTTTTACCTCTTTCATTTCATTGGCCAGTGACTGCAGAGCGTCCTATAGTTTACTTGATGTGCGAATGAACTGAATCATCACACACCAAAATGGTAGCACGAAACTCAAAAATTTTAACGAAAGAATTCTTTGAGACTGGTTATGGGATCAGCCATTCTTTCCCACTTTTTTCTTTCCGTATTTGTAGAATTATAAGGAAGATTGGTGGTTCATAGGAATCGGAGATTAATTCAAAACAAAAGGGTGTGATAGCCGTGTAGCCTTCAAAACATAATTTCATACAAATACTCTGAATAAATGCAAAGTAAGCCTTGGTAGCCATCCTCGCGTACTGTATGTGCATTAACATACAAGGTTTGATTACATGGTAGGAGTTCAAAGGCACTGGCGAAGGGGCACCCCAACCCTAAAAATGGGGAGGGGGGATTCTCAATTTACCGAATATAACTCCTTATTTTTCCGAACGATTAAAAGAAAACCTTATTATAAAAAAGATAAAGATTATCAGTCCAAATTTTCCGAATAAGAAAGATTTAGGGAGGTCACATCGAAACGTCCCTGATCTGAAGAGGCTTGAGGAGCTTGAACCTAAAAACCCCTTCTCTTAGTGCCTCTAAACTGCTGAGTAATTTTAAGAGAGCTCTTGATCTTCAGTCGGGATCGACTAGACACTAGAATCAGGGGTGCCCACAGGGGGGGATTATGGCGCAAATTGCGCCATCAAAATTTTTTTGGGGGGGGCGGGGGGATTTTTTGAAACTAATTTATTTATTTACTTATTTATTTTTATTATTTACTGATTTTTTTAATAAAAATTATTCATTAATTAATATTTTCAATTTAAATTAGTTTTTTTATTTCTTTATTATTATTATTTATTTATTTATTTTGTGTGTGTGAGTGTGCTTGGAATATCTGAAAGAGAAAAAAAGCGATTCTGTTCTACACATAATTAGTACTTTTAGAAAAATTAATAATAAATAAAAAAATAAATAAGAAAGAATAAATAAATAATATTTTAAAAAGTAAATAAATATTAAAAAAATAAATAAGTATTAAAAAATAATAATGTTTAAAAAAATAAATAAAATAAAAAAGAGAGATAAAAATAAAAAGCACAAGAGGGTTGTGAAAAATTTTGGGGGGAATTTGCGCCATTGAGTTTGGGGGGGGGGGATGGGCACCCCTGACTAGAATGTTGGGGTAATATATTTACATGTTAGTATGCCAGGGTTATGCGATTTTTTTTCTTTTTTGATATAATTTAGTTTGAGTACATCCCCTATCGCCCCCTCCCCTTCTTGAAAAATTCGAAATGCCAGGCAAGCTGCCAAGTTAGGTTTACCCCATCCCCACCAATAGAACCAGTTCCGTTGGACCTAAAACCTGTTGCTGGTTCTCTTTTACATTTCTACAAATAGGAATCTTGAAAATGTTATTAACTCATTTACAACGTCTAGAATTAAATACGTGATTATTTTTGTTTTTTGCGGTTAACATTCGGGGTCGTCAATATAAGAACTAAATTAAAAACGCCATTCAACATACTATTCTAAATCGTTCTGCGAATTTTCGCGACTTCATTAAAATGAGGTGTAACTGTAACTGCAAATTAATCGAAATGCCACGGGCAGAAATAGCGAAATGCGGTCTCGGAAGTCTTGGGGCGAAAAGTGGTTTTTCGAAAAGAGGGGAGGTCATTCCCTTGACCCGTCGAGAAACCTGTCTCCGGGTGAAGTAGCCGGTAAATATAGAATGAAGCGCCCTCGTCACACTTGACAAAAAAGAGAATTTCTGGAAAGCATTTTCGTGCTGTTTCAAACTAACCGCAGAGAGCGTGTTAGAATGTCCAAGCACGACCTTTGTTGTCAATGCTCCGCAGTTTTTTTTTTTTTCTTTTTGTCAAATGTTTCTATTTTAAAATTAATATTCCATTACCAAATGGAGCTACGAAGAGAATGTTAACAGTAGTTTGAGCTGGAGAAGGCGGCATCAAATAATCTGTCACGTCACGCACATACAGACACTTTCGAAATCCTGGCCCTGGAGGGGGGGCGTTGATTTAGAATAGTGTTAAGTTTTG
Organism: Uloborus plumipes; assembly: GCA_038373865.1. NCBI lineage: Eukaryota > Metazoa > Arthropoda > Arachnida > Araneae > Uloboridae > Uloborus > Uloborus plumipes. The sequence continues at coordinate 7,047 of JAXGGA010016663.1, read as the reverse complement.
TGGGGAAGTAGAACCCGGCAATCAAACTGAAAAGGTGCCCAGCCGAGGCTCTTGGTGGTACTTTCAACTCCCCCCCCCCCGCCACAGAGAGAGAGAGAGAGAGAGAGAGAGAGAGAAAGCAAAAGCCACAAAAGCTATCCCAGTTTCATTTATTTTGAAAATAATGTTACAAATACATGTCAATAAAAAAAGTTTTTTAGTGTCATTATATCAAACAGGAGAGTATAAGAATTCATTGTAGGAAGCGCCCAATGCAAAATTACCTTGATAGTAGAGCGGCATAAAGCCAAATTTTGGCCGAATTGTGCACTTCGAGGTAAAAGCAATTTTTTTTTAGATTCTTGTTTTGGGACCTTTTTTGAACGTTTTTAGGCACGGAGGCATTCGCTAAGTTACTTGGATCATTTTTTTTAGCGTCTCAAAGTTATTTTACGCGCGCATAGGACTTGCAGTCCAGTCATATTAGACATTAAATTCGCACATCATGTTGTAGTTCTAATTTTTTAATATGTTGTTTGGGTCACCTAGGGTAGTGTAAATCTAAGTTTGCAGTTTTCTAAAACTTGTGCTCGCCGCGTAACTCGCGAAAAACTACGAAATTTTCCGACTTTTTTCAGTTTTCCCTTATAACTCCTAAACTATGCAACTTTTGAATAAGCATGTGGCTACCCATTTTAAAGAACACTAAATTTCAAAGAATTTAAGCTCACGTGGTGCTCTGTGAGCCGAATAGTTTAGGAGATATCGTATTTCAAAGAGGGTCATTTCTTGCGAAAAACGGAAAAAAAAACATGCTTTAATCACATTTTGGACCATATATCGAAATAAATTCCTACTCTACAAGTAAAAATTGTACATTAAGTTACAGTACATTTAATTGGCTTTCATTTAAGGCAAAATTGAAGTCTGTAAGTTGAATAGTTCTTTTATAATCTCGAAACAACAAATATTTGTTTTTGCGAAAAACCTCGAAATTTTCCGACTTTTTTCAGTGTTTCCTTTGTAACTCTAACTTTGTGCAACTTATGAAATACATGTGGCTACCCATTTTAAAGAACACTAAATTTCGAAGAATTTAAGCTCACGTGGTGCTCTGTGAGCCGAATAGTTTAGGAGATACCGTATTTCAAAGAAGGTCATTTTTTGCGAAAAACGCAAAAAAAAAAAAAAAAAAAAAAAAAAAATGCTTTAATAACCATTTCGGAACAAATACCGACATAAATTCCTACTCTACAAGTAAAAATTGTACATTAAGTTACAGTACATTTAATTGGCTTTCATTTAAGGCAAAATTGAAGTCTGTAAGTTGAATAGTTCTCTTATAATCTCGAAACAACAAATATTTGTTTTTGCGAAAAACCTCGAAATTTTCCGACTTTTTTCAGATTTTTCTTTGTAACTCTAACTTTATGCAACTTATGAAAATACATGTGGCTACCATTTTAAAGAACACTAAATTTCGCAGAATTTAAGCTCACGTGGTGCTCTGTAAGACGAATAGTTGAGGAAATATCGTACTTCGAAAATGGGTCATTTTTTGCAAAAAATGAAAAAAAAAAAAACACGCTTTAATCACATTTCGGACCGAATAGCAACAGAAATTCCTACTCTACAAGTAAAAAAATGGACATTGAGTTTCAGTACACTTATTTGGCTTTCATTTAAGGCAAAATTGAAGTCTGTAAGTTGGATAGTTCTTTTATAATCGCGAAGCAACAAATATTTGTTTTTGCGAAAAACTGCTAAATTTTCCGACTTTTTTCAGTTTCCTTTGTAACTAACTTGATGCAACTTATGAAAATACATGTGCATCACATCCTAGGTAGCACAAAAAACGTTTAAACGTTTTATAAACGTTTTTAATCGATTGTTACAACGTTATTAACCATTTTACAACCTTTAAAAAACGAAGTATGCTACTTGGGATGGTTGCAGTCGAATTTTCATCAGGACAGTGGACACCGATGTTGTCATCTTGGCCACTGCGCTTCTTCAGGACCTCCAGGGATGTGATCAGCTGTGGGTGGTGCCAGTTAGGTACAGGAAAATCGTACCGAATCTTTGATATCTGCGATATTGCTAAACGACTTGGTCCAGAAAAGTGTTCAGGACTTGAAGTGTTCCACGCTTTTACAGGTTGTGACACAACTTCGTCTTTTAGAAACAAATGAAAACGATCGGCTTGGTCAGCATGGCAATCTTTACCTGCGCTTAACGAAGTATTTAAATCTCTTTCGCAACCCCTTACTCCAGCAGAAATGCTGTGTATGGTTCCTGGGCTGAAAAAGTAAGTCGTAGTATTATATGATAGATGCAGTGAAGATGATACCGTCAACGCCGTGCGGAAAACTTGATTCTTCTCTAAAGGAAGGGAAATCGAAAATATTCCCCCAACTCAGGACGCACTAATACAGCATGCTCTTCGAACGTCATTTCGAGCTGGGCATGTATGGAAGAAGAGTCTACAGGTAACTCCTGTGCTGCCTGACCCTCAAGAGTATGGCTGGATAAAATCTAGCGAATCTCCTGTGACTTGGAAGGTATTCCTACCTTCTTTTCTTTTATTATAACTTTACGTTGACTTAAACGTTTTATTGTAGTAATACAACTAAAATCTAATTATTTTCAGGTTAAATGGACTTCGATTCCCCCTGCTTCCGTAGCCTGTCAGGAAATAATCTCATGTGCCTGCAGGACGAAGTGTCGTACATCTCGATGCGGTTGTGGAAAAGCTATGGTCTCCCTTGCACTTCTTTGTGCAAAAATGGGGGTTGTGAAAATGAGGAGACCCGCTGAGATGAACTCTCAAAATGTTCAAATCCTGCTTTTGTAATAAAAACACCAGATTGTTAACAAATTAAAACATTTTAAATTTTAAGTCTGTTTTCAGAAAAGTTAAGAAGTTAAGAAGTTGTAAGTTCAAAAGTACTTTCAATATCGTCACTTTGTTTTCGCGAAAAACTGCTAAATGTTCGACTTCTTTCAGTGTTTCATTCATAACTCCTATACTATTAGTCTTAAAGAGCGTCACTAGAGCTTAAATTGTTGCAAATTTAATGTTTTTTTAAATTGGGTAAGCACATGTACCATCAAAAGTTGCTTAGTTTAGGAGTTATAGAGGAAACACCGAAAAAATTCGGACAATTTTGCAGTTTTTCGCAAGAGCAAATGATTGTTTTTTTCGCGATTGTATAAGGACTATTGAACTTACAGATTAATTTTTTGCCTTAAATGAAAGTCAATTAAGTTTACTGTAACTCAACGTCCATTTTTCACTTGTAGAGTTGGAATTTATGTTGATATCTGGTCCTAAATACGATTGAAGCATTTTTTTTTTAAATTTCGCAAAAAATGACCTATTTTCAAAGTATGATATTTCCGACACTATTCGTCTTACAGAGCGATACTAGAACTTAAACTGTTGCAAATTTAGTGTTCTTTAAAATGGGTATGCACATGTATTTTCATAAGTTGCATAAAGTTAGAGTACCAAAGGAAACACTGAAAAAAGTCGGAAAATTTAGCAGTTTTTCGCAAAAACAAATATTTGTTGCTTCGCGATTATAAAAGAACTATCCAACTTACAGACTTCAATTTTGCCTTAAATAAAAGTCAATTAAATGTACTGCAACTCAATGTCAATTTTTTACTTGTAGAGTAGAAATTTCTGTTGCTATTCAGTCCGAAATATGATTAAAGCGTGTTTTTTTTTTCATTTGTTGCAAAAAATGACACATTTTCGAATAACGATATTTTCTAAACTGTTCGTCTTACAGAGCACCACGCATGGGCGCCCATAAGGGGGGGCAAGGGGGGGCTCGAGCCCCCCCTTGGAGATTAGCATTTTTTTTTTTTTTTTGCTTTTAGTACTATTTATTCGGAAAACATTTTTTCTTCACCCATTAATGAATAAGTTATTAAAAATGCCAAATTTTAATAACTCTAATGTGCACTGAAATCGCTTTCAGAATTATAACATTGTGTCTCTTCCTACATTTTTCAATAAAAAAACAAAGGCAGATTCGTGGGTCAACCGACGCCGCATTTGCATGGGAAACTCCCCCATGTCTGTGGAATAGCGGTTACGATAAAGAGTGGGCTGATCCGAGGATGGCAAGACAACTCGGTATTTTTTTGGCACATGGAATTTGGAAAAAAAGAATTTTTTTTTTGTTTTACATTACAAAGCATTTCGGGTTTCGGGGGGGGGGGGGGCATGCATGTTCTAAAGTCTTTGAAAATCATTAAATACCTTTTTAAAATTCCTTAAAAAGTGCTTCAGTTGTATCTTATCAAATAAATAAACTATGAATTAATTGAATGGTTGCAATATTACTCTTTCGTGAATCATTTTTTAAATCTCGCACTGTCTCTTTTAAAGGATTTTATGCGTTTTATACTATTGGTCATTTTATACTAATAAGTGCTATTTCTGTCGGTGAGTTCGGAAACTGATCAAAAACTGCAATGTAACTATACTGAAAATCGATGTAAGCAAGTGATGAATGTTTATCTTTTCTCTTCCCTCGTTTTTTCTCTCTGTCGATTAAGAGCCGTTATTTTGAAATTCAGACAAGGTGTGGCAGTGGCATTTTTTGATCTTCCTCATATTTTTGTAAGTGAAATTAGGTCATGAGAAGTGAACATTCTGATGTATTTAGTCCCCCAAAAAATTTTGATTGTTCGGTAAAAATTCCCAAAGTTTGATGTTTCGCAGTTTTTTTTTTTTTTTGGTAAAACGATTGAAAGGCACATTTCAGTGCGCTGTAGTTTTTACAGAAACACCACCTCAAATTTATGTTCACATTTATTGATTGCATAGTGTCTGGTTATAAGGAACCCATAGTTATTTGGGTTGGGGTTGTTGCTTTCTTTACTTAAGCCGACGCAAAATATGGTTTTTAGTCCACTTCCCCCAAAAAGCAACACCCCGAAAAATTTTTAACATATACTGAAAATTTATACTATGAAGAGATCCCACGCTTCTTTCTTTTTTACGCAACTTGACATATTTGTAGGTTCCATTGTCCATAAAAGCTTTTTTTTTTTTTCTAGAGTTGCTATTTTGAGTTAAATGCGATCAAAAAACCCAAAAATTTTGAAAATTTGTAAAAATATCAAAGTCTTTTTCTAATCAAAACAATGAAATATTAAACAGTTTTCGTTCCACATATTCTCTTCATAGTATAAATTTTCAGTATATGTTAAAAAAATTTCGGGGATATGCTTTTTGGGGGAAATAACGCAGTTTAAAGTTGAGCGAAAGTGAACTAAAAACCATACTTTGCGGCCGCTTAACTAAAGAAAGAGACAACCCCAACCCAAATAACTATGAAGTCATCATAACCAGACACTGTACAATTAAAAAATGTAAACATATATTTGAGGTGGCGTTTCTGTAAAAAACTACAGCGCACTGAAATGCAACTTTCAATCGTTTTACCAAAAAAAGCTGCTAAGCATCAGACTTTGGGAATTTTTACCGAGAAGACAAATTTTTGGGGGGGGGGGGGGCTATAAAAACTTCAGAATGTTCATTTCTGCTGACTTATTTTCACATTTAAAAAAAATGAGGAAAATCAAAAACTATCACTGCCAAAACTTCCGTTTTTTGTCTGATTTTCAAGATAATGGCTCTTAATGTCAATCGTTTGTTTAACTACAAATAAGAAAAAAAAAATTTTTGATTGATCTAAATTTGCAAAAGAATGCGCAGAACATTGATAAATGTTTTGTTTGCCTATTTTCCAACATAGTTTTGAAGTCCCAACTGCCCCATGGCCTCAAAATGCAGAATTTGAAAACATTTTTTCAAAAATTTCCCGGGGGAGAATCCCCCGGACCCCCCAAAATTACGCATATTCTACCTCACTTAAGAATCCATTGCATGTCTCTTTAGATACCCCAACCACAATGAAGGTCAGTCAAAACCATTAACAACAAAAATAAAATTAAAAAACACACAAACACACAAGAAACAGCAGGGGGGGGGGGTAGTAGATCAGTAAGAAAAAGACTCATAACACACAAGAATGTGTGTTTTTGGTCAATGTGCGAAATGGGCCCTCCCCGAAATTTTTTTCTGGATACGGCCTTCAGATGCACATTACATGCATTATCTGTAAGCGGTCAAAATCTAAACGAGTCTAGTACTTTCATATTCTTAGTGAATCAAAGAAACACACATATATATATATCTTTTAACTGTAAACTCTGAGGAAAATATCTGAGCCCCCCCTTAAAATTTCGCATATGGGCGCCCATGGCACCACGTGAGCTTAAATTCTGCGAAATTTAGTGTTCTTTAAAATAGGTAGCCACATGTATTTTCATAAGTTGCATAAAGCTAGAGTTACAAAGGAAACACTGAAAAATAGTCAGGAGAAATTTCGAGTTTTTCGCAAAACACAAATATTTGTTGTTTCGAGATTATAAAAAGAACTATTCAAGTTAGATCAGACTTCAATTTTGCCTTAAATAAAACCAATTAAATGTACTGTAACTTAATGTACACGTTTTTGCTTGTAGCGTAGAGAATTTATGTCGATATTTGGTCCGAAATGGTGATTAAAGCATGGTTTTTTTTTTTTTTTTTTTTTTTTTTTTTTTTTTTTTTTGCGTTTTTTTGCGTTTTTTTTTTTTTTTTTTCGCAAAAAATGACCTTCTTTGAAATTACGATATCTCCTAAAACTATTCGGCTCACGAGAGCCCACCACGTGAGCCTTAAAATTCCTTCCGAAATTAGTGTTGCTTTAAAATGATGGTAGCCACATGCTTATTCAAAAGATTTGCATAGTTAGGAGGTTATAAGGGGGAAAACTGAAAAAAGTCGGAAAATTTTCGTAGTATTTTTCGCGAGTTACGCGGCGAGCACAAGTTTTAGAAAACGTGCAAACTAGATTTACACTACCCTAGGTGACCCAAACAACATATTAAAAGAATTAGAACACAACATGATGTGCGAATTTAATGTCTAATATGATTGGACTGTAAGTCCTCATGCGCGCGTTAAGAATAAGTTTGAGACGCTATAAAATATGATCCAAG
>JAXGGA010016662.1:0-26182 GCA_038373865.1 Uloborus plumipes | reverse complement strand
TTAATTATTGTTGAAAACTAGTCAGATTTTTCAAATCTGCATCTTCTAACTCTGCATCTTCCAACACAGTTAAAATAACTGTTGAACATCAGAAGTCTTTGAACAGCATTAGGTCTCTTTCTTTGACTGGTGTTGTTGGTCTGACCTTTTTTTCTTGATAGCTGTCAAAATACCGTGTGTCTCCTGGGTGACTGATCTTTGGAACTACCGGGGCCTGTATAGTGAGTTTCAAAAAGTGTATTAGAAGTTATTAACTCATTTATAATAACTATAGAGCCTGGATTATATACACAGTAAAATAATCAAAACATGCACTAAAAATTACTATTATACTAAAAATTCAAAAAATATGCACTGAAATTTTTTTAAAGCAAATTCAAGTTTTCTTATCTGAATAAAATTGGGAATGGTCTTTCTATCCTTACATTAAAGGAAAAAAAAAGTCTATTATATGAGCACTAAAAGCAGTGGCGTACGTAGACAAATCATTTTAGGGGGGAGGGGGGGCTGAGTGAAGACCCTTTGAGAGTGGGGGGGGGGAGCAATTCATGAAATGTAGCTAAGAAAAGTAAATGTCTCGAATTTCTGCTTCAATGCCTTATTAAGTCGACAAAAATACATCATGAGAAAAACTTTTTTTGCAATTAAAATTATTGGTAAGAAAGCGTTTTTTGATGGACACAGAGAATGGTAAATTAAAATTAAAAAAAAAAAAAAAACTTCAAATTTCTTCATTGAAAGAGATGTTGCTGGAAAACTTGTTTGTAATATTTTGGCAAATTTACGCTCTAATCATGTTAATTTTCAGTTTATTTTACTATTATTCCCAGCACTGGGTTTCAATTCAATTTGCTGAAATTTATTTAACATAATTAGATGACTGAAAAACATTGATCGTTATTTCTAAAACATAGATTTGCAATAAAAATGAACAAAATGGAATAATAGGATAATCATAAACATGACGTACAGTAAAATAGACAGGTCAAAACAAAAAAAAATATCATTCTTTTAATTTTTTCCTATACTTAATTATCTGCTCTAAAAGCTTTTCTTATTTTGGGATTTCCAAAAAAAATAAAATAAATAAATAAATAAATAAAAATAAATAAATTGTTTTGAAAATTTCGGAAGGGGCTGCAGCCCTATCAGCCCACCCCCTGAATATGCCACTGAGTAAAAGTATGTACAAAACCCACAGGGTGCCCGATTTTTTTGTTCTTTATAAAAAGCTATGGAAAAAAATCTAAAAATGAATGAAAAATCAGTTACTGGCTTTTTTATACTATTTCTCTTTTACTTCTCTGTCATCAATTTCAGTAAGGCATCGGACTCGTGTCCGGAGGGACCCGGGTTCGATCCCAGCCGATCAAAGATCCACCGCCTTGATTAATGGTGGCTGGGAGGCGTTAAAAATGTCGTGGTCACTAAGTCCTCCAAGTGAAACGATACCTCTGGGGGTGCTGGGCCTAGGGTTTGCTCGACCCTAGGTTCTGGTTCAAAATTAAGAACAGAGCACTCTTCAGGGCCCTATCCCGGTTAAACCACGAAGCTGTGGTAGGTACGTGGGACCCTGGAGGTGTGAAATGTGAAATGTCATCAATTTCACACTCTGCTTCCGATTGCTGGGTTAAATTCAGCCCGGCATTATGTACGACACTTCAGCTTTCATCGGCGCAGAGCTCTTGAAGTCTTATGAACGTAACCGAGATGTGCATTAATCGGTGCAGTGGTGAAAGCACTTGCTTTGACACGGTAAGCTGGCTGTCCAGGGTTTGCTCCTATCGTGTAATTAAAAACACTAAAATTGATTGGTTGTGGGAAAGCATGAACCTGACGAATATTAATTAAACGAATACAGTCGTCGCTCTGTATAACAACCACCTCCATCCCATAGAAAAAGGTCTTCAAACGAGTGATCGCTATAGGAGGTAGAACTTTTAATAAATTTTAAAATCAAAAAACTTTGAAATAAAATATAAAAAAAGCTTTTTAAATTTAAAGACTTATTTCTATCAGCTTGATTCGCACAAAAAAGTATGAAATAAAATAAATATATGATTTCTTGATGACAACAGTCGAAAATTTCAGTTGATCTAATTATATCTTTATATATATTGAATTAATTCCAAAGCAGCAAATAATATTTAAACTAGCTGCTAGGACTAGATTAGCTTCCTGCGGCATGTTGATGCATAATGTCCCCCCCCCCTAACTGTTACCTCATTCTGATGTTATAAAGATTTCAAGACATACTACGCACGTGGCTCGCTAATTCCCCAAACAGCTAGCTGTGTGGCCCGGCGTTGCACGGGCGCTTCGCGCCCTTAAAGTAGTGAAGAAAGTTTCAACAAACTACTCGCTGCTAAAGCAGCTCGCTAAAAGGCGCTTCACGCATTTACTTTTTTCCTGCATCAAAAAACCATTCGAATTATTGAGATGCGTTGCGCCTTTAAAATAGTGAGGAAAGTTTCAGTAAGTTCAACTCGCTCAAGTGAAAGAAGCTGACTTAGGCAGATACACTGCGATGCAAAAGTTTAGACAATTGGCAAATATGTAAATAAAAAGAAAACTATTCAACGAAATGCTTTCAAATTTCTACTGCAGGTACACAATATGGTCCCAAATACGTGTATGGAGTTCTTAAAATTGTAACTGGAATCAAATTTTGGATATTACAAAAAACAATTTTTAACATTGTTGCAAAAGTTAAGACAATAGTCATATTTTATGCAAATATCCCCTGAAATGTAATTGGTAAAGGGAAAGGCGGGACTTTATTATTCAATTATAAAGTGCAGAGATTGCTGAATAAATAATCAAAATCTCAAAAGCTCTGTAGTTCTCGTGTAAAGAAGATGAGAAAGTTTGGAAGCCGAAATTTGAAAATGAACCTACTTTATTAATTTTTTGTCTTTTAAATCGGCTCTAGTATGGTAGTACGTTGTTTTTTACTTTGTGGAGGGCAAATTCAGACATGCGTATCGATCAAAAAGTCCGCGAAAAATTACATTTCTTAAGGATGGAGGAATTGAAAAAACGGCTCATACTGACGATTCGCCCCTTAATCCTACAAAACTTCAACTTGGGTCAAAAACAGCACGTGACAGCATAAGTAGATGAACAACTGAATCGGAATGCATTAAAAAAACAAAGAATTGTGCCTGAGCCTTTTCGTACAGAGTGTCCCAAATAAGCCAGATTTTAATGTGAAAAGCAGCATACGTATCATCGTGACTAAAAAATGAATGGTACTTTCTTTGATAAAAATTATTAAAATTGGGATGGCCTAGATGGATTATAATTATATTCGCGGGACTTAAGAAATATCCAATGATCATATGCTGTGTTGCTTTTACCATTAAAATCTGGCTTATTTGGGACACTCTGTCCAAAAAGGCTAAAGCCCAATTCTTTGTTTTTATATGCATTTCGATTAAGTTGTTCATCTACTTATGCTGTCACGTGCTGTTCTTGACCCAAGCTGAAGTTTTGTAGGATTACAGGGCAAATCCGTCAGTTCGAGCCGTTTTTTCAATTCCTTCATCTTTAAGAAATATCATTTTTATTGGTCTTTTGATCGATACGCATGTCTGAATTTGCTCTCCACAAAGTAAAAAACAACGTACTACCATACTAGAGCCGATTTAAAAGACAAAAAATTAATAAAGTAGGTTCATTTTCAAATTACGGCTTCCAAACTTTCTCATCTTCTTTACACGAGAACTACAGAGCTTTTGAGATCTTGATTATTTATTTAGTAATCTCTGCACTTTGTAATTGAATAATTAAGTCCCGCCTTTCCTCCACCAATCACATTTCAAGGGATATTTGCATAAAATCTGACTATTGTCTAAACTTTTGCAACAATGTAAAAAAATGTCTTTTGTAATGTCCAAAATTTGGTTCCAGTTATATTTTTAAGAACTCCATACACGTATTTGGGACCATATTGTGTACCTGCAGTAGAAATTTAAAAGCATTTCGCTGAATAGTTTTCTTTTTATTCACATATTTGCCATTTGTCTAAACTTTTGCATCGCAGTGTACTCAGTTTTCAATATAAGTAGATGGTTTTCAACTAATTTATACTTCAAAAATTACAAGTAGATAGCGATAAAAGTACAACGTACGTGACCCACTAATGAATTTCATGTTTGATTTAGAAAAGCCTTCTTTCAAAATTCTCATTATCATTGTTATTACTGTTTCATAGCAACCACGTTTTGTAACAATAGATTTCATATTTAATCATTTAGAACAAATCGCTTTAAATTTGACTATTTATTAATTGATACAGTCGACGCTCGTTATAACGACCACACGTTATAAAGACCATCCTAATATAACGACCGGGGAGAAAACCCCCAACTGTATCCCAATATACTCTATGTTCTACCTCTTATAGCGACCACTCGTTATAAAGACCGTTTTCTGTAAGACGGAGACGGTCGTTATATCGAGCGTCGACTGTATCTTCTTTAATTAAAACCGTATAATAATATAAATTAAAACTAATGAAGTCTGAAAAATTACCTATCTATCGGTACCTGGTTCGACTTGCAGTTCATTGGCATTCAGGAGAAAGAAGCATGACATTAATAGTTAGAAAGAAAGATAGATAGATAGAAAGATACTCAGTTTTTAATATAAGTAGATTAACAATTTGAGAGACAAAATAGGCGGTACATTTAAAGCTATTCATACCAAGCTATATACCACCTATTTCTTCTCTTAAATTTTTAATTTCAATATTATTTGCTGCTTTAGAATCAATCCAACATATAAAGATATAATTAGACCAACTGAAATTTTTGACTGTTGTCATCAAGAAATCATACATTTATTTTATTTCATACGTTTTTGTGCGAATCAAGCTGATAGAAATAGTCTTTAAATTTAAAAAGCTTTTTTATATTTTTTAATCTATGAAGTAAATAATAATAATACAAATATTGCAACCAAGGGCTTAAAAATGCTTTTCAAGTTTATCTAAATAAGTACTTCGAACTTTAGATAAAAACGATTTTACAAACCTTGTTTTTTTTTAACCGAGTGGGGCTCGGTCGTCAGGTACTAATAACTTAATTGAGTTACCAAATCAGTTTTATTTCTAAAAAAATCTGAATGGTAATATTAATTGGCATAAAAATTTTGGGGCAAAAGTACAGACTTGCCTTCAGCTGGTTAAAATGCTAGAACTACAGAGACACCAATCTGGCTTGTTGTTGGCCAGGCCTGTTATTTCATGTTTTTCTAGGGGGTCAAAGAATGCAAACACAATGCAATTTCATTTGAAAACAGCAAAAACCACACCCACTTATAAGAAAAATCATTGATTTCTCAAAGTTGATGGGGGGCCTTTTATACGGCCTGCGTTCGGGGGGGGGGGGCTGTGGGCTGAGAACACCACTGATACATAGTATCTTGATGACGTTAAGGAAACAGAGTTCGGCAACACTCCCTCGGAAAGTTTTGCGAAACTGAATTTCCGGAAAGGTTATTTTTGACGATCATCGATGATGTTATGGCGAGAGGGTTCTCGTCCGGAAATGTTTCGTAATTGAATTCGTGAAAACAAAACTCGGGCTCGACAGAGGTCATTTTGACTTTCCAAATAAAATTGCTTACTCGGCAAACTTCGTCGAATGATTTGGCAAACTTGGAGACTGCATGAATAAAAAAAAATTCTTTTTAATGCTTTTTATTACAAAAATTGTATTTTTGAATTTTTTCCCTAGTGTTATTTAATGTCTTCTCATTAGATTCAGGTATCTATGGTCGTATTTCATCATTCGGTAAAATGTGAGGCTTCATTCGACAAATTGAAAAATTTCCCCTCACAAAAAGGTTAGGTTCGTGGCGTTCCTGGCGACATGGTAAACCCGCCGCTGAAACCCGAATAAGAGGGGGAAAACGGGTGCTGAAGCAATAACCCAATGCAATTAAAAGCTCCTTTGTCAAGTTAACTTTAATTGACTTTGACAGAGTACTTTCATAACAGGGCAATTCCACAATAACAGTTGCACCAGTTTTCCGCGAAACAGCGTACAAACACTATAAATATGTTAAATCTTTGTTTTTTATTTCAAGAACTTTAGGAACACATGGTCTTTTCTACATAATGCAGTTAAATTTTGAAAACTTGCAGAAAAAACATGCAAATAACATTATTTTCTCCGTAACGACGTACCTCGTAAGATACGTCCGTTACGGTGCTAAAATCCATCATACAAATGTTGTTTCTGGAAATTTTTTAAATTTACTGTATTTTGTGGAAGTATAGCCCAGGTTTCTAAAAAAAGTATGCAACGAAACAAGAATTTAAACATATTTATAGTCTTTTCAAGCTGTTTTGTACAGCAATTGATGCTTTTTAATAAAATGGAATTGATGAATATTTAACTGATGAATAATTTAAAACTAAGCCACAAAAAGTAAGCTCCCTCCCTTCTCACTCATACCACGAGCAGCCACTGGTTTTTAATGAATTTATTGCAATTAAGGAAAGGAGAGAAAGGTTGAATACTACCATAAAATTCACTTGACAGTGCTTCAATTTATCCGCCGTTATAGTAATTCCTTGTCGCAACAGGTTTCACAATGTGTCAATGCAAACGAGCGAATCACTTACTCAAATTGAACTCCAGCAAATGCTTCGGTCAAACGATGTAAAAAATCAAACGTGTTAAGAATTTTGATTTTTTTTTTAATCGCGTACAAACTGTATAAGAGCTCTAAAATATCCGCTTCGTTGAACCGTCTATTTCCAAACTCTAATGAATTTATTATTCTGCTGCTAACTTTAAGGGCCCTGCTCCCCATCAGCAGAAAACGCGACCGAAACCGAAGGCAGAAACCGAAAATCCGGGTACTTTCCATAGGAATACCATTTAATCCGTTTTACGTGTCTGCTTTATTTTTCTGCTTTACGTCAATGTGGAGCAGGGCCCTAATTCTGAACGAAAAGAACTTTATTTGACAGGGGTATAAAGATTGCTCCGACTTATATAATCTTTTTTGTTGATTTCCGAGAAAAACATTTAAAAATTCTATGTAGAACAGCGTTTCTCAACTATATTTTTGACCCTGAAGTACTAAAAATCCGCGGGGGCCTAAAAATTTCCCCTCTTTTTTTTTTTGGCGGCCTTCCTTATTCTTTTACGAAGAAAGATTGAGGTTCTGTGTAAACGTCCCACCTAGGGGAATATCTTAAGCATAATTTATTTCCAATGAGAAACATCATTACTTTGTTAACATCTTTTTTGAAAATATTGTGCCTCAGAACCACGCTAACTTAAGTCCATTTTCGTTGCTTTTTAGGAGAACGCGAAAACATTTGTCTGATGCATACAAAGGATGGGAATCGCGCTCTTTTAAAGCTGCTAAATAATTGTGAAGGAATTTCTTGAAAAAGAATAATATTCTCACGAGTCGATGTGGGATTAGATTCTAGATGCAATGAAGCAGGGGCGGCCCTAGCAGTTTTGCCGCCCTGGACAAAAATGCAAAATGCCGCCCCTTTTCGCGATTAAAGTTTGAAATGTAATAAATGTTGCTAAAAATGTACACAAACCAATAAATAGATAATAGGAATTAAAAACAGCCTAACAAAATAAAATCTTGTATTCAGGGTCGGATTTAGACCGAATGTCGCCATAAGCTATTTTAGATATTCGGCCTCTTTTTTTGTTCTGGGCAGAACAGCCCATTTTTGTCTTTTCTTCGCTGATGCAGAACTTCATGTGTGTTTTTTTTTTTTTTTTTTTTTTTTTTTTTTACACTTCGTGCTGTCTCTTATTCTTTTTTTTTCCTTTTTTTTTAAATTTACCCTTGAGGGAGGATGAGTATGATTAAAGTAAAGCGGTGACTATTTTTAATGAAGTATAGAATATCCGCGATTTTAGGGGGCTCGGGGGTTTCTCCCTCGAGGGAAATTTTGAAAAATAGACCGAAAAATGTTGCATTTTGGAGGTTATTAAGACTACAAAAATAACAGGAGAAAAATAGGTAAACAATACCTTTTAAAAGTTATACCTTCTTTTGCAAATTAAAATCAGTCAAAGTAAGTGTACTTGTGGTTCTATAAATCGGTGACATCAATCTACGAGGAAAAAGAGCTTGGAAGGAGAAAAGAAAACTCACATCTGCTTTCGGTATAAAGTTGGTGTCTCTCAAATCCACCGACTAATACAATTCTGGATTAAATGCAAAATGATCAATAAAATAAAATGTATAAAATGATTTAAAGGTAATGGTTTGAAGATTTAGAAAACAGAAGAGTAACATCCCGACATTCGGACACTTGAAGCTTGATGCACTTGATAAGATATAAAGTTGCTGCACTTTTCAAGGAGTTTCAAAGAATAATTTAATTATTTTCAAGACATGAAGAATAATTGTATTTAAGGCAATTTATTTGCACATTCCAGCCTCTGACATTTGTATGCTTAATTGCCTAATTTCACATATTGCACTAACTTTAAAATAAATGTGTCTTTAGTTAAGAAGCAGATATTACTGAAGATTTCTCACTTCAACTTTTTTTTTGTAGTCACAAGAGAGCAGAAAAAGAAAAACAATAAGGGTAGTCTAGTATTTTTTTCTCGTTCTAAAGACATAAAAAAATGTGGTATAGATAAAAGCAAGCAATAACAAAAAAATTCCAAAATACTAAATCAGGAATTGAATAAATAGCAAGATATGAAACATGTGAATCACAAAAATTTATCTCAAGCACTATGCTACAGAAATGCGAAAATCACGAGTTTTACATTTTTGATGCAGGAAGTATTAAGGAGCTGAATTTAATACTATTTTTTAAGAACTTTCAAGCTTTTCACGCATTTGGAAATGAATTTTACTTTTTCAAGTACTTTTTTCAGGAACGAGTAATGTTTTTCTTTTTTTTCGGGGGGGGGGCAGCAAAGAGAGGACCATTGTTTGTTTAGATTGTAGGTATATCCAGCAATGTTTAGATTAATTAAAGCTATAAATTGAAAGAAACAAAAAAGAAAACAAATACCACAATATAATTAGCAGACCTTAAAAAAAGGAAGAAAAAGAAATATAGGACGGGCTTTGCGTATTTTCTACACATTGTGTGTGTTACACGTTGCGTACACACATTGGGTGCATGTGAGCAATAAATTATCTGACGTGTCTAAAGTTTTTAAATGTATTTATATAAGGTACAATCAATTATCTTAAGTTTGTAAAATAATCATTTAAAAAAATGCAGTTAGACAACACTTGTATCTGATGCACACTTTTATGAAAACTTAATGAGAGATTAATAATTTGCTTGCTATATCAGAAATACCAGGTAAAGCATTGTTGTAAATGGATTGTTATGCAATGGTAAATTTATTATAGGAGTATCAAGAAGAAAAGAAACAAAGTTTTTTTTTAAAATTCTTTTTGATTTTTTATCCTGTAAAATTTCTGAGTCAATTTTAAATCTATCTGTTCAGCTAATCCATGACTTGGCTGTGATTATTTTCATTGAAAAGTATTTTTAAAGTCTCTGGTCTTCTACCAACAATTTTAAAACATTGACATGCTTAAAAAAGTTGTCTAATGTAGTTAGTTTGTTTTTTTTTAAAGTCTCCATTGACAGTTAAAGTTTCTAAAGATTCGTTTATAGTTTATAAATATATATATTTGTTTATTTTAATAGGCTATGTTGAAATAACCAAAATGCTACACTGAAGTGAATACATTTAAATAACACGCTTAAACATCGCTACATTCATAATTTTCAGAATTCCGAAATACAAAAAGAATTATGTTTGTAAAATTCGTTTATACTTTTCTTTCCTTGAAGAAAACATTATTTTAGCCCAAATATAATTTTATTTCAGCCTAATTATATTCGAGTCCAAATGCCGCCCCTAAAATATGCCGCTCCGGACAGGGGTCCGGAATGTCCGGTGCTATTGCCGCCCCTGCAATGAAGTAATAAAGTGAAAATCGCCATTTTTGGACTTACGTTAGTCTGGCTCCGAGGCGATATTATCTTTCCCATTGGACACTCTGGACACGTGCCCAGGGCCCCGTGAAAGATTGCGGACCTCAGTTCCTACTAAATCAACAAACAATAACTGATATATATTACCAAAACGCATTTATTCCTTAAAAAATCGAACGATAATGACTGAAGGTGCTAAAGAGTAACTTTTGCGGATTAAATTATATCATTTATTAATTTTTTTTGTGACTGTCAAAAACTAAAATAAATTTCGAACCTCGTTTATCTACTTCCTTTTGCCTCTTCTCACAAAATAGGGGTCTAGGCGGGGCCTCCGCGAGAGTGAAGGGAAAGCAGCTCCGCTGCTTCTTCGGGCCCGGTACTGAAGAATGATGACTCATGCTAAGCGATGGGAGAAACGAAACATCGTCCTCTCGTGATGTGCAGAGTTTTCGCGTCAGAAGGAAAATGTTATTTAGAAGGGAAATTCTGTAAAATTATTTTCCATCAAAGTTGAATATATTGATTGAGAACCTGATTTTCTGACGATATTAATTCTTTTGGATAAAAAAATCCTTTACCTTCCAACTACATAAGTATACAATATAATTTTAATAAACAAATAACCAAGAAATTATCTTTCTTGTTCACAACAAAAGAACTCTTAAACTTAAAAGAAAAAAAATCATGTATTACTTTTACATATAAACTATGATTAAGCTAATATTTAAAAGCTTATTTTTTTTTCTTTTGATTAATCTAAGTGAAGCAGAAATTGAGATGTCATATATCACAAGTAGTAAAACATAAAACATGTTATCGAAAAATACTTCTAGACATTATGTGATTTCAGTCAATAAACAAGCCATATTAAAATCAGGTTTATTAACACGTTCATTGAAAATTTACAAGTTCATAACAAAATATTAAAAATTAGAACTTAAAATTTCAGATATACTAGATAGTGCAGTTACTTTTTTTAACAGTTTATAGATGCAAGAACTTGTCATTTGTATTTAAAAATATAATAAGAAATTTGGATGTCAACTTCATAAACAGATCAAAATTTGCACGATGGTAAAATTTTCATTCTTATACACTATATAAATCTATCAAACTCTTTTCATTACTCTTCATTACTAGCTGTGGCAAAATTGTCATAATTTTAGGCAAATATAAAATAGCTTCAGATATATTATTTATAATATAAGAAAAAAGAAGTAAAAAACCTTAAAATGAGCTGACAATTTCATATTACATTGTAAAGTAAGCTTATCCATATCAAATGTGTAATAATTTTACATGTATTATTATTATCATTTTTTTATGTACAGAAAAATCAAATAATTGTAAAGGTAAAATTATATATTTATGCTTCAGATGTACTAGGTAACAGAGCAGTACACTTTCTTTTTTTTTTGCCTTTAGAAGAAACAAAAAAATCATTTTTGGCAATTGTATAGTTGTTTAAAAATATATTGAAAAATGTAGGAATAAACTTTATAAATAAATCATACTTTGTACAGAGGCAAACATTACATTCTTCTGTACTACAAAGATTAAGCTAGGAATGTTTTAATGGGATATGAATGTTGTTTTTCTCGTCCGCTGTTTGCAGAAAATATTATTTAATAGTTTTGCTCAGATTCATTTTAAGTTTTTCAAAAACGTTTCTTAGAAAAAACATTTGCGAAAGCCGATTAATATTATTTGGTTATCCAGGGATATTAATTGATTAAGCGGGGATTTTTAACATTGCGTCTACAGGGAAATAATCAGCTCTGGAATATTTTACTCGTCTTAGAGGGTTATTCCTTTATTCATTACCTGATTAAGAGGGGCTGACAGTATAGCAAAAATTTACTATTAATAACCGCCTTTTCACAGAAAAAATTAGTTTACCATGCGTGACACAGGTAATTGATTATTTTTTAATGTAACTGATTTATGTTTTTATTTTGTCATTATTTATTTATTCAGTGAAATAATAAAAAAAGGAGTCATCAGAAAAATATTTAATTTTTACTTTGCCCCATGCAAAAAAAAAAAAAAAAATCCACCTTTTTATAAATCTTTTGGTGAATGTATAAAATCAGTGCCAAAAACAAAAACTATTTTAATGCAAGTTTTATTTAAAAATACATTGTTCTTTCGATATGAACTGTGATTTGCAAAACAAATTTCCAATAATTTATTTTAAAAATGTAAGTTATTTTAGCTATTTTACTTTGTCCACAGTTAAATTGTTAATTGAAAATTCGAATATCTATATTTTAATTAAGTTTTTGAAACCAACAAAAAATGAATGGAGAAGGAATCACTCTGTTTTGGATAAATCATTGCATTTATCAAACATAAAAAGTATTATGATTATGTTAATGTTAAAATACCAAAATTGTGGACTGTCAATTCGATGGAGATCAAAGTCGAAAAGAAAAAAAAACTTAACCAAAGCTAATTCAACTTAATGTAACATTTAAAAAAGTAACAAAATTAACTTTTTTCACCGATTTCGCATTTAAAAATTTTCTTATGCAGCATTAAGAGTAACACCGATGTTAACATCTCGTTGTCTTGTCCATCGCTTAACGACACGGAACGCTAAAGCGCCCTCTAGTAGTACCGGGCCCGTCTAGTCTCTTCTCGGAGGCCCCGGTCTAGGTCACAGGCTGAGGCATCTGCTCAGCTCCCCCGATATGTTAAAGACGAGTCCTATTCCGAGGTGCAGAATACACCCAGCTGAAGAGCATCACTATGCTACAGTCAAGGGTTCCTTTTCCGAAAATATTTTAATTCTGATTTCTACTTCAGTTATTTTTCTAAGAGATAATCGTAAATGCAGTTTTGTACGCGGCCGGACTTTCAGGGCACATTTTAAAGAGGTGCCCGAAGGTACATGGACCCCTTCCAAAACAAACCCCTCTACTGCTATATCCGCTTCTGCAGATGCCCACCGCGTAAAAGAAACGGATTCGACAATGATCATAGCTAAACACATATGATCAACCCCCGACGCAACAAGGAAGGGGGTGATAAGTTTGTCGTATCTGTGTATTTGTCGATTTGAATATCTGCCTGTGGCACTCTAGCGCCTAAACGGATGGATTGATTGTGATTTTGTTTATTTGAAAGGCAAGTTGATGGAGAATATTCTTAGCTAGGTCAAGTCTTCGGATGATATTAGTTTACAAAGACATTAAATAAAAACTTTAAAACGTTTTTCGTGATTTGTGAAGTGAAAACAGACTTGGAAAATTTAAAACAATAGTACCAAAAGAGAAAAAAATTCTGCGTCTGATAGAGTGTGTTTGGAAGATACCATTCTGAAGTTTGTTAAAGATCAGCTCTCTTTATCTTGAAATATTATTATTATATTTCAGAATTTTTAGCTAAAAAAAAGGATGACATTACACCTAGTAAGCGTAATCTTTGTATACAGTGTCGTCAGCAGCACATTCTTTTGAAATAAAATCCTTGAAGATTGAAATCGGAGTAGCTTCGTGGAAATTAACTAAATCATACTTATTATTATGTATAACATGTCAAAGAATAATAATTTTATTAGTTCCTGAGACTTGAAAGTGATGTCGTTTTTTTTCAAACAAATCCAATGTAAACATTCTTTATTTTAAATCAACGATGTAATTATCCTCGTTATCTAGGGACTTTTGTCATATAGTAGGAAATTTTAAATCCCGGATAGATTTATATATAAAAAAAAGGATTTTGGAGCAAAATATCTTAAAACGGCTTCTTGAATACTCAAGCGAAATTTTCAAGTCCTTTTTACTTCCTTTTACGTAGTAAAGGAAGTATTGTGATCACGAAAAAAATTTCACTCAAATTACAGTCTAAATTTTGACTTTGCTCACCCCCGAATGAATGTCGCGTAGTTTTTTCGACCTATCAGCACGTGCATATGTACCTAACAGCATACACACAGCCGAAAAATAAATTTCGACCACCCCCGAGTAAATTACGACGAGTTTTCTCGTGACGTCTGTATATACCCGGGGTGGCCAACCTTTTTAGGGAAAGTGCCAAGAGAAAAAGCTCAGCGTGCCACATTGTATTTTTCCAAAAAACGGAAATTTTTTGAAAAGTTAAAAATAGGTTATTTGTTGACTATGAAATTTTTCTCTAAATAAAACATGTTTTCTCGCAAATCTGAGCAATCGAAATCAAAATGATAGTGAAGATAAAACAAGTCCGAAGTTAGGAGTTATCGTTAATAAACACTTTTATAGGTTCTGTCAGTTGGCTTATACTTAAAATAGAAACAAATAACATCAAACATTCTATTCTAAAAAATAAGCAGTTTGTACTTAATGTGGTTTATAAGTCTGTATCTTTTTTACCAAGTCTTTAATTTTAGGATTAGTTCTTGAGAATCCTAAGAATTTTAAGTGTTTTAAGTGCTATCAATTGATATTCAACGGTATTTAGACTTTTCTGCATTCATAACAAAAAATATTTGTTTAGAAGCGTATTTTGAGCAAAATCTACAACAGCACCAGACAGCTAAAGTGTGTAAATGTGAAAAAAATTTTGTTGGTACAAATTTCCAAATTTCTATATAACGTGGATGACTTTCTGTTGAAGTAAACTCTTATTCTTGATGACCGATGCAAAAGGTCAGCAATTCCGATTTGGATTTTAGAAGGGTGATAAGTAGTGTCTTGCAGAGAAATAGACAGAGAATGCGAAAAGATCAGCATTTTTTAATGATCCTGAAAATCATCAAACTTTACACTGAATGAATGCTTAAAACAGGTGTAAAATTTTCTCCATATATCATCGTAAAATTACTAAGTTTGTGTTGTTACTTTCAGTATTAATTTTTAATGTTTTATTCTTTTTTCTCGAAAGTAGAGAGAAAGAAACTGAAGTTTCATCATAAAAGAATGTAGATGGTCTATACATGTACTTGTTAAGAAAGCGTTTTTTTAGTACAATCTTAAATTTAAATTACTTAAACGCCGGATAATAAGAGATAACATAGCTAAATTCGATTGCTATTTTTCATTCTTAAGTAACAAGTCCCCATTGCTTTCCTTCCAGATATTTTAAAAATCACACTTCCTAAAATTCTAAAATCTTATGACTATATTTTTTTTTTGGACAGCTATTGCACATTTCAATGAAGGAGTAACTTGCCATACTCTCTCCTCTTTCTCCTGGGAAAGTTCACAAAATATTCAGAGCTCTAATTCGCAGTTTGTTAATACAGTGAACTCTACAAGGTCACAAACAGAGAAAAAGTTTCATTCCTTGGCAAGGAGTTTGTGATAGATAATTCGATGATACTTTTGAAGCTTTTTTCCCAAATTAGTTTTGAGTAATGTAACAAAAACAATTTAAGGGTCTTCAGTTGTACAATCATACCGAATTTTGTCCAATCTGGTTTCTTAATTTTAGTTGCAAAGAACTTTTTTTTTCAAATTTCATCACTGTAGCTGAAACTATTGCAGATCAAGAATCCATTCTGCAGCATCGAAATTTTCATTCGTGACAAGCACAAAAATGCTTTACAAAGCATTGTCTGTAGCGTCACAGCTTTCGCTGGATGTCCGAATCTAACGCTAAGTACTTAGCAATATTGTAGTTCAGCCTCCTGACACTTAATCGTCATGATGTCACATTTATCAGTTTAAAGATTTTAGTTTCTGTCAATATTTTTGAGATCGACATTTTTTCCCCAATTTTGGAATTTTTTCAAAAAGTCTTCGCTTGCCACTCTTACTACTCTGTCGTGCCACATTGTTGCACGCGTGCCGCGGGTTGGCCACCACTGGTGTATACGTATGTGCGGATGTATGTGCGTATGTATGTCGCATAACTCAAAAACTATATGCCGTAGAAACTTCTAGCTTGGTATGTAGGCTCTGAGGAGGGTCTAGTTGTGCACCTCTCCTTGTGATTGCATTCGAATGTTCTCAAGGGGGTCTTTTACACCTTTTTTGGGGAAAATCAATCTTAATTTCAATACAGACTCAAGTAATATGAATTGGCGCGACCACTTGGCGACATGTCGCCAAGATTTCGGTCGCCAAGTGCTCGACGCCAACTTGGCGACATATCGCCACGTAGGCGACAAATTTGGCGAAAAAATTATTTTTGAATTTGGGTTCAACTTCGCGCTATTGGCTATATTTTGCGAAGAATTCAGTGAATGATATTAAAATCAGCAATATTTAGAAAATTAACCATTGTAAAACATATTTCGCATTCTTTCGTGGCAGATGAGGGGAGTAAATATTTGAATTGTTACCTTGCTCACTGCAAGCACTTTTTTTAACACTTAAGGCAACTACTAAGAAATTTACACGTAAAAGGAAGTAGTGTGGGGTCCATACCAGATTTTTTCATATATAGATCGCAATTAAGGGAAATCAAATGGTGCAATGTCAGGTGAGTATCATGGGGGAAGCAGTCGGATCTCCTTTCCTTCCAATCGTTAAAACACTATATTGTGCAAAAACTTGAAAATTCGTCTTGTATCCAAGATGCCAGTTCAAGATATTTTGCTCTAAAAATCATTTTTTTAAAAAAATCTATACCAAATATTTAAAAATTACTACTAAATGGCAAAAAGACCCTTGATAACGAGAATAATTACATCGCTGTTTTAAAATAAAAAACTTTTGACAATTGAGTGACAATTGTTTGGAAGAAAACAACCTTACTTTCAGGTCTCCCCAATTACATATCGCACATCAAGAACGAAAGGGGCACTTTTTAAATTGGACTAGCATTAAAGATGTAATGCCCCTTTCATTCAAGGCGTGCGATATTGTATTTGATTTTTTTGAATTCAACTGATGATTGCGAAAAAGTTAAAGATTGATTCTGAAAATATGTTTCTTGAGCAATTTAATAGCCATTGAGGAAAGAGAAAGTAAATAAAAGAAAGACAAAAAGGTTTTTATTCTTATCACAAGAGGCGAAGACCAGTTTTTAAAACATTATGTACAAGTAAGCACTTGACAACACTAGAAGTCTCTAGAAGTCGTCGAAGGTGTCGAGGTCGTCCTCATGTATGACAGGACGGCCGAGGTTGTTGTCATCTCTTTCAGGATATTCTTCAAAATTCCGAGTGTCCCCGTCGTAACTCACTTCGGGTACTATGGGCGGCTGAAGAGACACCAGGGCCGAGAGATGGAGTAAAGAAAAAGGGGAGAGGGAAGGAGAAGAAAAGATCATTAGAAACCATCACCAAATCAGGAAAGTACAACATGCAAAGTACACATAGAAAATGAAGCAGGTATATATGTTTTAATAGTCATTAAAGCGGTAAAAGTATAAGAAACATGTAACGTTAAGTACAGGGCGTAACAGTACAAAGGCTTCACTAGATAGCATCTTATACGCGTATAAAAGCGTATAAAACGCTATCTAGTGAAGCCTTGGTTGTACTAATTCTTTAAAGAATATTTGCATTTTTGTGCAGATTTGCAAGTAAACTATATTGCAATATTGATCGTTAATCAGCAACTTCACTACACGAGGCGGTCGGCACCGCGTAAAATTCAAGGGGGGGGGGGAGGGGGTCATCTCCAAAATGGATTTAGCAGAATTATAAATACTTCATCTCTGAAAATTTCCCCAATGTATTTTAAATTTTATTTCATTTATTAACCCTTTGAAGCGCGGTGGTTGCACCGCGAAACTCAGTTTAAAAAAATGTTTCTTAAATGTTTCCGAATCTTTTGAATTAAAATCACTAGAGTCCTTTTCTTTTAAGCTTAATGATCTCTATTATGTGGCAGAACAACAAAATGATCTATTTCTATTGCCTCAATTTCTTGTTCAGCGCATCCCAAATTTTAATATAAAAAATGGAAATGTTTTGAAAATTGTAAATTTTTTAATAGAACTAAACAATCAAGCATTTTTCTTCCTTTTGCATGAGGTATTCAATCATGCTTTTGTGTATAATATACATTCCCTCATTCCCTTTTGCATGCATAAACACAAAAGAAATTCATGAAAAGTTTTTTTCACTGTAAAATCTATGTCTGATTGATCAATTAAATTCACCCGTGTTTTTTTCATTATATTTCAACTAATTTAAGATCTTCGTAACAAAGGGCTGTCATATATATATTTTTTCAAAATACTTAAAGTTCATCACACTAAGTGTTCATGATTAATTCCTATGCTTTTTAATATTTTTCTCACAAACTTTTGTTACATCACAAAAAAAGGTGTTTCTGAAAATTGTACTCTAATCTTTTATCGTAAAACCTTCCTCGCATTTGCGCATGCCTGAGGTCTCTTCGGATTTTCTCAAAATAGGGGGGAAATGCGAAGTAATATTCAACAGGAAGTAAGAAGCGAAAGCAACGGCAAGTGCGTCTCCTTATCCTATCACCCCTTTTTCAAATGGAAGCGATCGTGACTGCCAGGTGCGTAATACGCAGACAGACAGTACCTACATGTTGACATACAGAATGAAAAGTGTTTTTTTGTCCGGGGGGGGGGTGGAATCCGTGCTAGGAACGCTACTGATGTAATTGTCTAATTCAACAGCCGATTTGTCAAACACCGGAACTGCTCATCCAACTCTTCTTCAATTAATGAGAAGCCTTCCATCGGATGTTTGATAGAGGCTCGTATCAGCCAGGGGAATATGGTTGTTATTACACTACTAGCCGCCTCGACCTCACCGCCTTCGGCGGTAAAGGGAAAAAATTCAAACGAGAATCATCCTGACTCTAAAAATAGTCTGTAAATTTAATCCGAAATAAAAATTCAAAAAAATATACATACCTCGACTTTTTTGTAATATATGTCATCCCAGATTATGTTTTTAAACCATCGATGCCTCTTCACATCGTCGGCACCATGCTAGAAAAAGAAATATTGCATGTTATCATACATAAAATACGCAATCATAGACAAAAAGAAGTATTTTGTAGAAATATAGTGCAAAGAAAGTAATTAAAAAATTGATAAAATACTTTACTATACACTAAATAAAACTGAAAATTGAAGATTTTTTTCTCCTATTAGGCTGAAATTTTCACGATAACGATGGGTTGCTGAAAAATTACTGCCTCTTAAAATTAGCACTTTGAGTAATAGAACCATCAGCAGAGCCAGCGCGGTGCTATTAATTTTAAACCAAGCCAAGTTATTAAGTGCCGCCTCCTCTTCGAAGAAAAACTGATTTTAATAAATAAATAATGCCCTAAACCTTTGTTTCAAAATTGATCTTTTTTTCTTGAACCTTTGACACTTGCAAGTACAAAAAAAAAAAAAAAAAAATCTTGCTTTTATAATTTGCTACGGCTGCATAAAATCAGTAAACGAGCCGCAACTATCTAAGGAATACAATTTACGTATAGGTTAAATTAAGGTTGAAATCACAACACACTATTTAGAACAGCAAAAATGAAGGTCGTGCTTTGTAGTTTAGATTTTGGGACGAAATAAAACTAACAGACATATTTTGGAAA
This sequence comes from Uloborus plumipes, assembly GCA_038373865.1. Lineage (NCBI taxonomy): Eukaryota > Metazoa > Arthropoda > Arachnida > Araneae > Uloboridae > Uloborus > Uloborus plumipes. The sequence continues at coordinate 6,751 of JAXGGA010016662.1, read as the reverse complement.
AGAAAATCTCCTTCAGAAATTTTTCGACCTAGAAGCTCTTTCGACAAACGCAGTTTTGGGCTATCTTTAAGAACGAAAAGCCTAGGGAGCTTAAGGGACCAGTTCAGATTTTTTTTAAAAATAAAACATTTAAATTTTAAACTATGTTTGGAGACGTTAGGTAAAATGAGATAATTTAGATATTTTCTTAGGAAAATTTTCAAAACTAACATTATAAAGATGCAAATTTAAGCTTATCTTTGGTAGTTACTTTAAACAGAAGGTACTGAGATTCACTCTAAGAAATCTTTTGATAGTCTAAAATGCGTTTAGAGGATTTTATTATATTTATTGACGCTAGGGGGGGGGGATGGACAGGATTCGTTTTTTTGGCTGTTCCCACATTATTATTGCTATTTGTAATTTTAAAGTTGTAATATCTACATATTAAAACGGTAGGGGAGGAGCTGGGTGCTTTTCTTCGGAACATTCTTGAAATTAAAGATCTAAATACGTACGTATAATAAAAAAATTATATTCATAATGACTCATTCTAGGATATTTTTGCACGATATATTCGACAGCATTGTAAAAAGTCTTACTTTCATGTTTCCCAGCCGTTTCGCTCTGTCAGGTACAAGTAGTTTCTTGATCAGATCTCTGAAAACGGCACAAAGAAACTGAGAACTTGATAAAAGCAACTTGACAATTTAACTATGCATTTTATTTAAAATTTGGTGAAGAATAATTTATAAACTAAACCAGTAATACATGCAATACACCGGAAGCTCGGTTATTCCATTGAGATATAGAGGAACAACAGAGTTGGTGGTGTATTGCTTCTTTTTCTGCCTTAGCCCTGGCTTAGGGGAGGTAACTTACTGCCTAAATCATAAAGTTGTAAAATACTTTTAAACCCATTTATGCCCAAGTTCTTTTTAACAATTTTTTTCAATTTTTATGAGCTTAAAACTCTTATTTGGAATGGTTTACTTACATTTTAGGCTCAATAGTTCGCCGTTGCCATATTTATTAAGTTATTTAACGTCCTGTTTATGGGATACTTTGCAGATATGTTAGCAAAATGCGACCTTACTTGTCTTTACTTTTGCAAAGTAACATTACGGAAGGCATCTGTAATCAATGTTAAGCAAATCCTTTTAAAATTAGTTTAATTTTATTAAAAATAAGTTCGCAAAAAAAATTTACTTTCTGTGGCTATACATGCTGGATCGTTGCTTGACTGATTTGTCTGAAAATAGCTGTCAATAAATAAACTCTGATGTCCAAATAGTGGCTCTAACTGGTTTTCTCAGGAGGAAGGACTATTTAACTTGTGAAAACAAGCTTTAGTAAAATGATACACCCATTACAGGTTTTTGTATGCAATAACTAACAAGCGTCCCGTTTTTAGGCTACTGGGCATAAATGGGTTAACATGACAAAGGTGGAGTCGTTAACTAGTATTTAACGCCGTTATAAGCATATATTTCACGCATTGAAAATCGGAAAAATGCCTCAAAAATGTAGTGAAACGTATTTTTACGCTTAGCTGAAAGCTTAGCGTCAAACAAAATTGGAGGAAAGTAATTGGAGTTATGAATAGAGCCCGGATTATATGCACAGTAAAATCCAACGGAATGTGCGCTAAAAATTTTTAATTCATGCAAATAAAGTTTTTCACATCTGGATAAAAAGACGAATTTTCCTTTCTATTCTTACTTTTTTGACATGTCTGGTGATAATGTGCACAAAAAACTAATACACTTTCTACCTAATTTGTGCTTTATTTACGTTGCTTTTCAACTTCATTTATATTTCAGCACATTATTTTGATAATTTTTCAATTAAACATGAAATAGTTTCAATTTATTTTTAAAATTATTTTCTATAAAGGTGTAAGAATTTTTTTAGTTATACAATCCGATAAAACGACGCAATTCGCATAATAATAAGCCAATTTTCAATCACGTATACCCTCAGAACGGGGAGGTTGCGTAAAATTAGACCCTCACTATTGAATTCAGTTTGCTTGATATCTGCAAAAACCGTGTTTTTTTTTTTTTTTTTTTGCCCGAAAAACGAACAAACAAGTATGTACCGCCCTCTATTACGGTCTTGATTCTTTTCGTTTATTTCACTTAACCAAAATGAACTTCACATCTCCAAAAAACATTAAGGAGTATTTATCTGCCTTTAGAAAATTAACAGCTGAACAAAAAAAGAAAAAAAAAAAAATAGTTTCATTAGTTTATACATCCTTTTTTCTCAATCAAAGTGACTTCCTTTTTTTTTTCAAAACCCCTAAGTGACGAACCAATACCGCACAAGTTTTGACAAATTTGATCTGCCGACTTAAATAACGAAATAACTCACTTGGCTACAGGATCAATGTGTCGCGGCCAGTCAATTTTCCCAGCCAATATTTTTTCGTAAATTGCAAAGGGGTTGTCATCAAAGAAAGGAGGAAACCTGGAAAAAATACACTTTAATATAAAATGCGATCAAAAGTGAAATTATTTCAGAAAATTGATGTCTTAGACTTTTTTCCTCTTCTTTTGCATCGTGTGGGTGAGTAGTTCATTTTAAAGCGATCGAAAATGGTATGATGCGTTTGGATAGCAGAAAAGAATAAGAAAAGATGTATCCCGTCAATTAATAGTATTGGTATGTCGTTGTTGTCTTGTGCTAGCCAATTGCCATTTAAAGTTGTGCTTTTTTGGAATTTTTTGCCGTATTTTTATTGCATGGAACTGATATCCACGGAATTAATTACTTTTCTTTTTCTTTGTTTCTATTTACGGCACTCGAACTAAATTATTGACTAAGGTGTACGTAAGATTAAATATTGAAATAGGATTTTTCCAATTATTTACTTTCCACATAAATTTTTCTCTAATAAATAAAGCATTCTAGGTAAAGAGCTTGCACTTAAACGTAATGTGATTCAAAGAATATGTTTTTCCCCAAGATTTTGCGCTTCTAGTAGATTTCTGTAACATATAGCAAGATACTGTCTAACATTTTTTCGCGAAACCTCCGTCGTATCTGCGCACGCGCCAAGTCTCTTCAGACTGTCTCGAAATAGGGGGGAAATGCAATGAGGAAGTAGCAAGCGAGCAGAAACTGAAGGCATCGGGAAGTGCGCATCCTAAACTTATCTCCCCTTTTTCAAATGGAAGCATCCGTGGCTGCCAGGCGCACAAAACGCAAACGGACAGACTTCGTTCACGAAAAATATAGAATAGATGTAAACAAAGAATTGCGTCAGTTGGCGAGATCAATCAATTTTTTGGTTTGGCCAAGGACAAATTGGCGAATTCTAGTGGTTAAAGTTTTCTTTTTATTGCAGAGAAAATACCCAAAAGTAGTATAATGGTAAACCTTCAGGTAAGCTGATTTTTTTTCTTTTTTAATATTCGGTCTATCTTTTGCCTGAATAGAGCGTAGATAACTTTCGAGTTGCTACAGACGTCATAGAAAATAGGGATAGAAAATACTTTACTTACCCTGCCAACATTTCGTAAATGAGAATGCCTAAAGCCCACCAGTCGACAGCTTTGTTGTGCCCTTTACTTTGAATAATCTCGGGGGCCAAGTATTCGGGAGTTCCGCATAGCGTCCACGTTCTAGAAAAATAAACTAATAAGTAAAAGCATTTTTGTACACCACAATATTTTGAAAACATATTTATTTCGTGCGGACGATCAACTAGAATTTTTGCTGTTGAAATCCTAAGCAAAAATACATTTCATGACTGGAAAAAAAAAACAACTGATCAAATCGTATGTATTAATGAAACAACCAAAATAAAAATTCAGATAGACTTGGGTTTGTAATAATTCCCAAGGGTGGATCCAGCTTTTAGTTAAGGAAGGGGTCATTTTCGGAAAGGGGGGGGTCAAAGGGAAATTTTTGAGCAAAAATGGGGGTGTTTGACAATTTTTTTCGCAATATTAGACCAAAAAAATGCAGTTTTATAATATATTTGGTCGCTTAAAGGGGGGGGGGGGTCTTGACTCCCCGTCTGCATCCGTGCTTGATAACATTTCACAATTGACAACGTATAAGTGTCGTTGCAACTAAATGTCTTACTTCTAGGTAAATCTCAAAAATTATGTTTAAAAGTAATAATACATACCATTTTAGAAATATTTATAGATGCTTCTCGGCTTGCGTAGCAGTAAGACAAATTTCATTTTCTCAAAAGTCACATTAAAATAACGAAATGAAAACATAGCACTTAATTGTACATTAAAAAAAATCACGTTACTTAAATATCTTTCACATACGTGGGAATAATAAGTTCGATCTTTGTTCACAAATATTTAAGAGATTCGTATTTTATTGATATAAATGCGTAATTTACGATGCCAAAGAAGTAGTCATTTTATTCAAATTAAACTTCCAAGGGCACTAAAACAAAATGACTTCTTTGGTTCCAATTACAAAAGTTGGCTCCTTCATCTGAAATTGAAGGAAAAATTGGTGACAATGTGATCTCAGATCCGTAAAAGAAGATTGCTTTAGTTGATGGAATTACAGTTGAGAGCATTCCTTTTGTTCTTAGAGCAGCTAAGTGTTTTAAAAGTTTCAAGGAGCCTAAAATTTCACTAGCATTGCCAAGTTTAATTAGTGCATCAATAGCAGTTTCTCATGATTTGACTTTAAAAATACGAATAGAAACTGTTTTTTGGATGTTAAAAAGATATTCTAGCGGAAAAATGAAGTCTTTTTTCGTGTTTGTCTTAAATTTATTGGCAAAACTTACCAACTGCGCAGAAAATCAATACAATACGATTAAAATTGCGCATTTTATTTACAAAAAGAAGTGCTCCAAACCACTGGAACTTCTTCATTGTGTTAGAATGAAAATAGTTAAAACGGTTGACATTTTCAGAGAAATTTCAATTTTTCTATTTTATAATATTGTTTGAAGACAATTTATGTATTCTCTGAATCTATCATACTGCAAGTTTTTGACTTGATTTGAACATTGATTGTAGAGCACAACACAATTTTTAATTGTTACAATATAAGTTGAAAGCTATTAAAGCTAAAAAAAAAAACGTTAGAATAAAAACTATTATTAAATTAAAAATTAAGGGACGACCTTGACTGTAAATCTCATGAATCTCGCGATTCACAAAACATTTAAAATTTTAATTTTTTTCTTCATAACATGGGAAACACAAAGGAAACATAATAACACCTACAAAACTTTATAAGTCGCAGTGTACTTCCACAGCAATATGTTTTAAATCAAAAGACAAAGTTGCACAAAATTTCTTAATGAAGTAAAAAATATTACATGCACGCAATTAAAAAAGTTCAACTTTGAATTAATTCATTAATATTGATTATTGAATAATAAGTTATACCTGAAATTCTAAAAGTAAAACCAGCATAAATTAGACACCAATAATAACAAAAATAAAAAGGACTACAGCTTCCTTACAAGATGAAACGTGGAAGTGGCAAGTTTCCACTGCATTGCTAAACATTTTAACTAAATTTTAGCATAACCATTTTAATTTTTTGTACTTGAATTGTTCCACTGAACCCCGTGACTCACTGTGCCCCGACTTTCCTTACCTACGGGTAGTTATCAAAATAATGGAAACACTTGAGATTCATAAGAAAAATCTACCGTTCATCGCAAAATAAGCAATCAATTGTTCTTTAACTTTAGTCATACAAAATATAGACTACACCGGACATTTCCACATTGAAATTAAATCACCCATGCATTTGGGGGACGACGAGAAGGGGGTCGGAAGAAAAACCGCTTTTTGACCATAACTCTTCGAAAATAGCTCGGAATAAGCTATAAATTTCAGTAATTAATTAGCATACTATGTATAATTACATACAAATTTTTATGAACGTACCACTCTTTCTTCCGAAGATATGAAACATTTTTTAAAAAACGGCAATTTTATTTGAAGGGTTTTTGCTCATAACACGCAGTTTTTGATCAAACCTTATCAAAACTTCTGGAAAGATGACAAAATACAAGAAAAAGAACACGCTAAAACGGTAAATAAAAATATTAAAAATCCAAGCTAGTCGCAAATTCTAACAGACAAGCAACACTGCGTCAAATCACCGTAGAAATCAATGTGGGACGTACAATGGACGTGTCTGCTAGAACTGTGCGGAGAAATTTGGATTTCTTGGGCTATTCCAGCAGAAGACCGACTCGAGTGCCTTTACTGACAGTACGACATCGCTTGCAGCGACTCTCGTGGGCACGTGAGCATATCGGTTGGTCCCTAGATGAATGGAAAACCGTGGCCTGGTCCGATGAGTCACGATTTCAGCTGGTAAGAGCCGATGGTAGGGTTCGAGTGTGGCGCAGACCCCACGAAGCCATGGACCCAAACTGTCAGCAAGGCACTGTTCAAGCTGGTGGTGGCTCCGTAATGGTGTGGGCTGTTTTTTCATGGCATGGACTTGGTCCTCTAGTGCGACTGGACCGAACATTGACTGGAAATGCTTATGTGCAGCTACTTGGAGATCACTTGCAGCCATTCATGGACTTCATGTACCCAAACAACGATGGGATTTTTATGGATGACAATGCGCCATGTCACCGGGCCACAACTGTTCGCAATTGGTTTGAAGAAAATTCTGGACAATTCCAACGAATGATTTGGCCACCTAGATCGCCCGACATGAATCCCATTGAGCATTTATGGGACACCATCGAGAGGTCTGTTCGTGCCCAAAATCCTGCCCCATCAACGCTTTCACAATTATGGACGTCTAT
>JAXGGA010016661.1:0-26183 GCA_038373865.1 Uloborus plumipes | reverse complement strand
AAGATATGCCTGTAAGTAAATCTTGTAACGTAAGTTACTGTAACGTAAGTTACAAAGTTAAAATTCCCATAATTTTCAATTTTTTAAATAAATTTTTAAATTAATGAAAATCTATTCCTAAGCATTATAAAGAACTGATAAATTATGATTCAAACAAGAAAACAGCTGTAATAGAGCAGAAAACTGCCTTAGAACCAATTTTCATATTATGTCATTCCCTTTTTGTGTAACGCAAGTTACTGCCTTATCTTTGACTGCTAGATTTTATAAAATTTAAATGCATCGAATATTTTTGCATTTTAATTTTGCTTTCAACTGTCATTTTCATAGAATGCTTTCATACAAGGTTTGTATAACAAAATTTGTCTGTACTGAGGTGCTAAATGCATAAGAGTTGGTCGAAATGTAACGTAAGTTACCGTGGAATTGCCCTATGTAACTACATTTAAAGAAGAAAAAAAATATTAGTTGAAAAAAATTACAGTACATTTACAAAATTAATATTTTGAAATATTCAACATGTTTACAGTTAATATTTTCCTCAGTCGAATTTTGGATCACCCAGAAAGTGTCGCATTATTTTCACTTCATTGCGAATTAAGCTTTACTTTCAAATTCCTATTTTAAAATTCATTCCATGAACGTTGATGTAAGAAAAAAACGCAATCAAAACCAACACATAAAAAAGGCAATTTGAATCACCTTTGCAGTTCATTACTTTCTACTTGAGCCGCTTTTAATGCCTCATCCCAACCTCTTCTATGTTTGGAAGAAACAGTTACAGGAAACCATTAAAATCAAGGCATCAGTTAATGTCGTTAGAACACAAATTAAAGAAAACTGCAATGTTACACATTTTTTATTTATGCATCGGAATTGTCTTTTTTATGACAAAGGTAGATTAAAAGAAAAATGGTTTTTCAGAAAATTGAGATCCAACCTCGAGCAAAATGAAGTAATGTAAAATGTTTAATGTACATTAAAATAATAAAAAAATATTAATCATTAGATAAAAAGATCAAATGCAATTAAATCGATAAAGTGCATAATTAGTTTTGATCGATAAGAGGCATAAAATAAAGTGAGAAGGATAGCGCATCAAAACATGGCCCAAAAATGGAGGGAGAGGAATTAAAAATCTTTACGTATTTTTTAAAACTAAACGTGAGAGAGCGGGGTATGTTGGAATATTTTTTACTCTTTTGCCTGTAACTTGACCAGTTAAAGACATTTGTTTACCTACTTAGGCTCATACGAGAATTTTAGCTATAAATGTTAGATTAGCTTTAAAATATTTTTTTTTTAATTCATATGCTAGAAAATAGTGAACATTAATGTAGCAGTCGACAAACTCTTTCAACATGCAACATGGCAATGCATGTTAGAACACAAGGAAACGAGCAACCTTCCAGAATGATGATTTGATTCTTGAGTGATTCAATATACACCCAAGATTACTTTCACTTAAAATACAAGTATAGTTCATGAAAGTTTCTTCTTTAATTTTAAGACTTACATTTTGATTTATATCAGTGATTTTATTTTCTTTATTTAAATCAATTGATTTAAATTAGCAAACCACAGTATATAAGATTATTTCAATACAGTGTCCTAAGCAAGAAGAGATAAGGGAAGAGACAAAATAAATACACAGACCAGTCACATTAATGTGACCACCACGTACTTTTGACGTCGACGTTAAATAACCAATCACAGAAGGCATTTGGCAGCACAGTGCAGTTGAGGGTATATAAAGGGTATATGAGGGCTTTGGAAAACACTTCTGTCGTTGGCGTAATGCCAAAACGAAGCGATTTATCCGACGTACAAAAGGGCATAATCATTGGCTTTCGGGCCATGGGTGGCAGCATTTACAAAATGGCTGAGTTTTTGAGTTGTTCGCTTGCCGTCGTGGTAAAAGTGTACCGTGCATGGCAAAATGGGACTGTTCAAAATCAGCGACGTGGAAAACGTGGTGCACCAGGAGCCATAGAAGACAGAGGCGAACGACGGCTGCTGAGATGCGTTCAGGTTAATAGACGGGCTACTGTTGAGCAACTGACCTCTCAGATGAACCAAGGGACTACCAAAATCGTCTCCCACACTACTGTTTAGCGGACGTTGCTGTGTCTGGACTCCAGAAGCAAAAGCCTGGTTCATACACCTATGCTTACTACTGTCCATCGACGACGAATCATGGAATTTGCACGTCAGTACCGCAGCTGGACGTCCACTGAGTGGCGACAGGTAGCATACACACATTAATCACGTTTTATGCTCCATCGGACAAACGGATATTGGCTTAGACGGCGTGAAACCTCTGAAACCAAACACACTTCAACCATTGCAGGAACGGTCCAAGCTGGAGGCAGGAGCATTTTGGTCTGCAAAATGATTTCCTGGGGTTCTATGGATTCACTCATCATTGTGGAAGGCACGATGGATCAATACAAGTACGCATCTGCCCTTGAGGATCATCTCCACCCCTATCAGAATATTGTTTTTCTTCAGGATGCTGGCATCAACCAGCAGGACAATGCGCAGTGCCATTCAGCTGCCAGTGAACATACGTGGTTCGTAGGGCGCCAGGATGAGTTTATCGTTCTCCCCTGGTCAGCAAACTCACCTGACTTTAGCCCAATAGAGCATCCGTGGGACCGTCTGGATTGGGTTGGGTTATTTGCATCACGGATCCTCACCCGCGTATCAAGCGCAGCTGGCCACGGCATTGGAGTCGGCATGGCTCAACATCCTAGTAAACACCTTCAGGTACCTAATTGACTCTCTTCCTGCACGTTTCGCAGCAGTCCGTTCTGAGAAAAGTGGTTATTCCGGCTTATGACAGGTGGTCACACTAATGTGACTGGACTTCGCAGTTTCAATATGCCCCTTGTAAAGTGCTTCAACATGCCCCACACTATAGTGTAGTGTATTTGTTATTCTAGGCATTCTTTAATTGTGGCAATATGAAACTATCTACTATTGATTTTTAAGGAACATGACAGCATAACTTCAGAGCAGGCTGATATCACACTGCAAAAGTAAATCAGTACTTCATTTCAGTTGCTTCAAATTATAAAAAATTATCTACCAGAAAATATTAAAGACATTAAGTCCTGAAAACAGCAATATTCGCACACCGAGAATGAAAGGGGTACTTTTCTTGGATGCTAATACAATTTAAAAAGTGCCCCTTTCATTCTCAGTGTGCGAAACAGTTGTATGTAAGATACACCAGATAAGTATTACCCGAGCTCTGCCTTTTTAAAAATGACTACCGTATTTTCGCAAAAAAACGCCGCGGCGCATACAAAAAAAAAGTCAAAAAATTGCTACTGCGGCGGATATAACGGGTGCGGCGGATATAGTGTTTTTTTCCCTATAAGTAAAAAAAAATTTTTTTTTGGGGGGGGGGGGAAGTTGAAAATACCGCAGATAGTGGCACCATATGCAGCTTTCAACCTTCAACCTCAAGCAACGAGAAAGCAAGAGGGGGTAAAGAGGTGAGTCGGCGATTGCACGTGTTACGCGCGGAAGAGCCAAAACTCTAAAGCACGCACGTGGATGAGCATGCCCCAACGGAACGAAGGGAGATAAACATTGTTAGCAGAAGTTGTAGGGGGAGGGGACTGACGTTTCACTATTGTGAAATGGATAAACTACTCTCACGAAAGTGGGTGCTCGGGGGTGATCAAGCGACTTGATAAGAAACTTGTTTCCTAAAATTTTATACACTCACATCGTCGCATTTGTTACTGTCGTTCGTGCGTTATTTGTCTTATTATTTCGCGGGGGTTTTTTTCGTCGAGTGCTCATTTTGAAATGGCTCCTAAACGATTGCGTAATTACACTGCTGCTTTCAAGCTAGAAGTTATTGCAAAGACGGAAGAAATTGGAAACTGTCCGAAACGGATTTCGTGAAGGAAGCGGCGCGGAAATGTTCGGCCTCCCCGGCCGTCACCCCTGGAGGGCTGGCAAAGAAATTGCAGCCGTTGGATTTGGCTCAAAACCAGTTTTAAGAGTCACATGCGGCAGCAGTGGAAATCGTGGATGGCGAGCGGACTCCACGAACATACGGAGAGCGGCAACCTGAAGAAGGCTTCGTACGCGGAAGTGGCCGAGTGGGTGATCGCTGCATGGGATGCGGTGACGCCGCGCAAGATAATCTCCGGCTTCAAGGAAGCAGACCCGATTCCCCCGATTCCGGATGTTGCCGAAGAAGTTTGCTACTCAGATGAAGAAGAAAACAGTATGGAGCCGGATGAAGGCCTTTCAAGGCTGTTTGCCTCGGACAGCGATTTCGATGAATTCTGAATCGCCGATCCGTAGTGGAAGCGACCCACTCAAAAAAGCGTGCAGCGCTATGAGGAGAAGGGTCCGCGTCCCGCGCTCTCTATGACCAACCGATGTCTCCTCTGTAAGAAAGAAAATTTTAGTTAAAAATATTTGAAAATTTCTTTTATTTACATTTCGATCCAGTTTAGTTGATACTTATTGCGCTTTTAAGTTATTTAATGTTGGGTGGGGCACTTTTGTTGGTGCGACGCTTACACAAGGTGCGGCGCTTACACGGAATTTTTTTATTTTGAGAATTTTTTCCGATGTGGCGCTTATACCGGGTGCGGCGCTTAATCCCGAAAATACGGTACTACCTCAAATGTTTCAACATGCCCATCTCTCTTCTATACAACGTCATGTTTCAAATCAGTAAAATATTCTTCATTTTTAGCTCATAGTTTTATGCAACTGTCGCATTTGAATTGAATTTTTTTTTCATGAAAAATAATTTTTTTATGGAAGTTAAGGGGAAAGCTATGTTTAGAAAGAGTTGTTTTCCCCGGAATTCTTCTTGTTTTTAATGCTTTCACGTAGACTACGAGGAGTTTAGAAGTCAAAGGTGACAAATTGTAAAATATGGAGTTCTTACAAATGATAGAAGAAACATCAAGCTGTTTTGCTGCAAGAGATTAAGTGATACTTCTGACACGTCTTGCTATTCTATGTGATTCAGTAAAACAACTAAATGAAAGCTCAAGTATAGTTCAATCCCCTGGATCAGGATCAGGTCGGCCCGGCGTCACTACAGCAGCTGAACATTGAGATTGGGAGCAACATAATTGGAGCCAAGTGCTGTTTACAGACGAGTCTCGATTCAGTCTCAAGAGTGACACCGGACGTGTTTTGGTATGGAGGGACAGGGGCACTCAAAATAACCCCGCATTCGTTTGTGAAAGGTCACAATACAAATGGACTGGTTGGATGGTATGAGATGGAATCAGCATAGGCGGACGTACGGACCTGCATATCATTTGGAATGGCATTTTGACAGGCCGTAGGTATGCAGACGAGATACTGAGACCTCATGTCATCCCTTAGGCTGGAGCTATTGGAGATTCCTTTGTTCTGTAAGACGATAATGCTCGACCGAAGAGATCTCGTGTGGTGGAGAACATGCTTGAAGCTGAAAAAATTCAGCGTATGGAATGGCCAGCGTGCTCTGCTGACCTAAACCCAATTATGTTTGGGACACGCTCGGACAATGCATTGCTGCACGACCAAAGCCGCTTGTTACTGTCCGAGACTTGTAGATTGCACTCCTTGAGGAGTGGAACAGTATTCCCCAAAGTCAGACCGATAACCTTATCGCATACATGCCTAACAGGTGTGCAGCAGTCTTAGCTGTTCAACGAGACCACACTACCTAATAGACTTCATACTTGAAGTTGAATAATAAGTTTATTTAATTTGTTGATGAATCACATAAATTTAATTATCTTTGTCTGACCGTACTTTCTCAACAAAGTTTCATAGGTTTTTCTAGAGTAAAATTAGAAAATGTTAACTCTGATGTTTTTATCCCCCCCCCCCTTCCCACTCAAATCAGATGTTATAGTCTTTTTTCTCATATCTAAATTTAATGTAGTATTCGAAAATGATCTAAATACTTTAAATCCAAAAATAATAATTGTTCATGAAGTAACTACCACGATAAGGAAACAAAAAGAAAGACATTAAAAAAGCCATTAAAAAAAAAAAAACTTCTGATCCTTTCATTTTCAAAACTTAAAGCATTTATTTATGACATATATGCCCAAAATCATTCACATTCCGGTTTTACATGCTGAATTCAATGTATTTTTTGGCTTAGTTTTGCGTTTCTTTGATGCCACGCGGCATAATATTAGCGTTTTGTTGTAATTGTGGAGCAACCTTTTAGCATCTGCTTCCGATGTTCGATATTTCTCATTATTTTTCCAATAGTGAATAATACACAGCTAATTGCTCAAAAATACAAAAGTTTTTTTTTTTTTTAAATACATTTTTATTTGATTACATCGATTGGCTTCGACCGCCAATAACGATGCCAATAGTATTATTTTTTTAATTGGCGTTGATACATTGGTATTTTGTGTTTTTGTTTATAAAAATAAATAAATCATAAAATATATCAATTGGAGGTCGCCAGTTTGGAGACCAACATATTTTCTGGCGACCAAAATTTTTTTAGTGGAAATGGGCGAGTGGCGACCGCTATTTTAGACCTTTGGTTTATGAATATTCATCTTGGGGATCTGATTGAACCGTTCCTGGCCAAAGGTGAATTTAGCACACTCTGTGATATGAAAAAGATAATTACATACAAATGCACATTCATGAATTTGCAGCATAGAAAGGAAATGAGCAATAGTTAATTTTTACCATGATTGATTTTATGATTTTTTTTTTTTTTTTTATTACTCGTACATAGAACATAGTTGTATTTTGTAAATAAAGCAATTGTAAATTTCACAAAAATTTTGTTATCATGAAAAATATTCAAATTTTACAACTACTCAGTATTGGCCGAGTACTTGATGAAAATTTAGTCGAGTACCGAGTACTCGGTAAATTGGTCGGGTAGGCCAAATAACGAGTAATTACCAAGTACTTGGTACACCACTAATTTCAACTTAGTATATTTAAACCACTAGTAGTTTCCTTAGCAAGTGAATCTGCTTCTTTGTTTTACTCTATATTGTAATAACTAGGAGCTCAAAGCAAAGTGACACTAATTTTGTTGGCTAACTTCTCTAGATAGGTTCTTGTAATTTTCACTGTTTAATAAACACACCTTTATACACTATTTAAAAGAGTTGCGACTACAGCACCTTTTAATGTATCATGTTTTTAAAACTGATGCATAAAAAACTCCAGACCAGTCTATTCAACAGACCAGTTGTTTTATTTTTCTATCCCTCATTGTTTTGCTCTCCTTAGCAAGTGAATCTGCTTCTTTGTTTTACTCTATATTGTAATAACTAGGAGCTCAAAGCAAAGTGACACTAATTTTGTTGGCTAACTTCTCTAGATAGGTTCTTGTAATTTTCACTGTTTAATAAACACACCTTTATACACTATTTAAAAGAGTTGCGACTACAGCACCTTTTAATGTATCATGTTTTTAAAACTGATGCATAAAAAACTCCAGACCAGTCTATTCAACAGACCAGTTGTTTTATTTTTCTATCCCTCATTGTTTTGCTCTTATGTCATTTCAAAGTAGGGGCATCCTTTCTGGAACACGCTGTGTGTGTTCATATGTTAACACATAATTCTACGAAGAGACAAAATTAAGCATTAGCATGTGCTAAATTGAAAACTACTAAAAATATGAGGAATGGATAGTTTATTTTAAAATGCAACTAAACATTTTTATACATGTGCTCGTCTTTCTTGAAAATATTTCTTTCCATATTCATAAGATGAAATCATAATTGCACAAGCTGTAGGAACTTTTAACATCCTTGGGATAAAACCTGCAACACCACAAAAACGTTTTTAATTAATATGACTGTACCTAAAACGTAATTTTTCAATATAGTGACAGACATTTAATCAGAAAATCTTCAAAAATGCTAGTGTATGTCTACATAATATTACACTTTAAAAATAACTGGTGGAGCTAATTTTTTAAAAAGTTGAAGCAAATTTGAGAGTTGTAATTTCAAGAAATAACTTTTGAACACAGCATTTATGATTTCTTGCATCATCTTATACATTCAATTTTCATTTTTAATATTTAAACAATTGTAATTTACTAATGTGGTCTGGAAAAAGGAAAAACATTCAGTTAATGGGTAAAGTTCTTAGATAAACTAAAAGTGAGTTTTCTGCTAAAACTAAAGAGTGAAAGTGAATTAAAAATTAAAATTTATTTTACGGCTACACATGAAAATGTACAGGTAAAAAGAAGTTTTAAAGTAGTGTAGATAATTAAAATTAAATGCAACTTGATAAACATCACAAATATGGCTCTCTCTTCATGGCTACATTTAAACTTAATACAGTCGACGCTCGATATAAAGACCATTTCCCAGAAAAAGGTCTTTGTAACGAGTAGTCGCTGTAGAGTATATTGGGATGAAGTTGGGTTTTTCCCACCAGTCGTTGTATTGGATAGTCTTCATAACGAGTGGTCTTTATAACGAGCGTCGACTGTACTCTCATGACTTTTAGACCCCTATTATCATGATAAAGGTTAGCAACAGGGTTCTTTTCCTGCTTGCTCTAATATGGCACTTGAAAATGCTATAAATGACTTGTGCCTGTATACGAGCTTAACTAAAGTGCACTGATTCAATGCACACCTAATACAGCACCAAACTAATGACCAAATATTATCAAGCAGAGGAATTTGAGAATGTTGTAATACTTTCTGACTCCATCTCAGAAACCCAAGCAGTAACATGTATAAATTGTTCAGACTCCCATAGAATTAAAAATTGTAAAGAGAAACAAACGTTGCTTTTATCTCAAAAAATAATAAATAAGTAAAAATAAAAGAACATTTTATTGCAGTCGATACCATCTCATTGTAATATTTTTAGAAATAAGATGGCTGATCTTTTAGCTAAAAACGGTGCAGGCAATTTGCAGTACTCTCTGAAGGGGATCAGGATTCCTCATTCTTCTATCAACAGGATAGTTAAAAATGACATAAATGAAATTTTCTGAAACAATTTAAATGAGCAAATTGGTGGTAAGGCCTGGAAGAAAGGTCTCAATGGGAGCTCAGATTATCCCAGATGGCAAGCAGTTGCTCCTTTTAAGATGGACCCGGACATGATTGTCTTGCAAGTCACCTTTACAGATTTAGAATCCTTTTTTCCCAAACAGTGTAATGAGCAAAGACAATACCCTGATTACTGCTGGCTATCTGAGAACTCTCAAGCTGTTATCGGAAATACATACAAGTACTGGAGGGTAAGAGAGCACTAACAAGCACACCAACCTATTTTTAAAACTTCTGTTCTGATTTGACTTCTGTTTAGTTCTTTACTTCATTGCTTTTATGGTGTTTGTCAATTTTATTTATTCTTTATATTGTTTTAATATTTTTAATATAATTCATGCATTCTTGTGCAGAGTGATTTTTCATCTTCAGCGAATGATGTACTCATATAGTACAGTTCCAAATAATAAGAAAACATTTTGAAGAGAACAATATTTTAGTAAGAAAAATTAAAAGCTTTTGCTGCAAAAAAAAAATAAAAAAACAACTTTTTCAACATATCTTCTACATTACTTGTAGTAACACATATTTTGGTGGAAATATATTTGTGTAATATTTTTCTTTTGAATGGAGTTCAGCTTCAAGGGCTAAGGTTTATTTGATATTGTTACTCACAATGACTCAGATTCAACAACAAAAGGTCTCCATACAAGCCTAGAGCCTATGGGAGCTAGCTAAATAATAAAACAATGGATGTGTGTGTGTGACTAACAATGATGAAAATATGTACTGGAACTGCAAAGCTGAATTGCCACAGCAGCACAATATTTTCATGTTACCTGTATTCATGTTTTAAAAACAATCGACTTCAATACTTGTGTTTAAAAATTATTTACATCGAAAATCAAATACTGAGTGCAAATTGTAGCAAAAATCAAGCAATGTAATTCCTTGTTTTCAATAGTCTAAAAAAGTTATATGTATATGAATTACAAGCAAACAGAAAAGGATAAACGAAGAAGCATGCACGCTATCATTACCTCGTTAGTGAACAGAAAACAGTAGTTGATTTGGGAGTTTTAATTAATTAGGGCTTTAAGTTTAGTCAGAAGTACAGAATAGCAAGTAAGAAAGCCAACAGAATGTTGGGTTACATGAATAAGTCCATTAATTCACATAATATTCAGGATTTTTTTTCTACCTTTATACAGAGGTTTGGTTAAGACTTCATTTAGGATAGGCTATTCAGTTTTGGCCTTTTTGAATACAGAAAGATATTAACTTATTCAAAAGGATTCAAAATGTTAGTAATTAGACTTTTAAATTTAGATCTCATCCTCCCCCATTTTGGGGAAGACTCAAGGATCATAACTCCCTATGAGGGACCCGGTAGCATTCACAAAATTCATAGAGCCCCTTG
Source organism: Uloborus plumipes (assembly GCA_038373865.1). NCBI lineage: Eukaryota > Metazoa > Arthropoda > Arachnida > Araneae > Uloboridae > Uloborus > Uloborus plumipes. The sequence continues at coordinate 15,771 of JAXGGA010016661.1, read as the reverse complement.
AAGAATAAAGGGGGCAGTTGGGAGAAGAAACAACACCTATGCAGTATGAGTGACTGTACAAGAAGTCATGAGAAGGGGCAACTATGAAGTTTGCTACTGCCATATGTTTTGGAAGTTCCCAAGGAATAGGTGTCGTCATATGAATTTCCGAGGATGTTCCTGTAGCTCGGGTCATATATACATTTTCAACTTTCTCCTTAATGTTATTAATTTTTTATCCTGGAACAAACTCTTTCAAAAGAGTGAGAACAAAGCAGTTGCAGCAGTTTACAATCCTCTTTGGCGAGCTGATCAACACATCTGTTGGCTAGAATACCACACCATTGTACATAATTTTTTACCCTAAGATCATGATATTTTTAGCAAGGCCACATGTAAAAAGAGGTTGTTTCAGGCCATTATTTAGGTGAGAGCAAATGCTCAAGATTGATGCCTAGCAGGGCTGCGCCAAGCCTGATCGGCGCCCTCGTGCAAAGGTCTTCTGAGCGCCTTATGCAGTAACGTTCGATAGTTAACACCAGCAATGATATTTTATAAACAAAATATAATTTAGAAAAAATAAGTTTCGCGGATAACGTCCCCCCCCCCCCTAAAAAGTTCTTTCAAATGTCGAAAAACTCTTTCACACATAACATTATATTTTCATTCTTTTCAAAATGATTATTTTCAATTTTTGTTCCATTTTTTAAGCAGTAGTTTTTTTTAATATCCCGAAACATTTATTTTGTTATAAGCGTTAGAATATAAATAATATTAAATTTTAGAAGCTCAAAACTAAAATAGTAGGTTTTTCAATAGTTGAATTTAAAAAAAAGTACATGAATGAAATTTCTTTTGTGTCCGTTCAAATCGTTTATGTAACGCAATCAACGAGTAAATGGTCCTACAAACAGTTTTACCACAATCTCCAAGATCGCTTTGCCTGGTGATATTTTTCTTGCAGTCTAAATTCGACGTGAATTAATTTTAGAAAAAAATTAATAAGGAAAACATGCAATGGGTGTGTGAAACTAGATTTGTGTATTCTTTTGGCACAGAAAAAGTTCCAAATAAAAAAATATATTTGTCTCGCTATTTTTATTTCTTTTGGGAGTTAAAAAATGCGCTAAAATTAGCACATAGACAGGCTCATTGTTTTAAAGTTGTCCTGGGAGCGGGGTCAAAGGGTGCAAATTTTATCGGTAAAGAACAAAAACTACGCCGACTGTTAATATATTGATTTCTCAAAGCCCCCTCCCCCCTCCAACAATGGGCCTGGTTTTCGGGAATTGCAGTCAACTCTCAATCATTTCAAACTAATATTCTATCTCAAATAACACTTCTTTATTACCGTGCCCCAAGCCCCAAATGGACTTTATCATTTTACTGCAAATAAATAATTAAAAAATGTAAGAAGTGAAGCTGGCTAAAAGTCAATACTAATTACTATTATTGTAAGTTTTAAAAAATCTGCACGAGCGAGAGGACACACACACGACTTTCTCACTGCAAATAACTCAGCAAATTGGGGGTAAAACCGAAACGACGTTTTCGACATGAGCTTTACGAAACCTAGTGTCAAGTACTCTAACACCATCGAAAAGGATGCTAATATTCTATTGTGGGATTGTGGCCAATCTGGATAGAATAAAAATTCCTAAACAGAAACATTTGTAAGCTGAAATATGCAAATCTTGACATTGAAAATAAAATATTAATAACATCTAACAATTTAAGTGATTAAAAATATCGTTAAACTTTTAACTAGAAAAATATAGGAATAACTCTGAATTTTAACTACTGCTTATTAAACCAAACTACTACTCGTCAAATACAACTCATAAAAAGTTTTCAGATTCACTTAAATTCCTATCGAGCTTTAAAATCGGAAACTGATATCTTTCCCGGAAAACCAATAAAATCCGGATTAGTAAAAAGGCATTAAATTTAATATGAAATACAAATGCATTGTCAAAAGGTCTTTTTTTTATTAAAAAAACTAGTGTTTGAAGCAAAGAGGAGATAATTGTGTGATTATGGTCAATTTTTTTACTTTTTGAAACTGAAAAGTTTACCTAAACTGTTGTCTATAATATGTAAATATTACGCAAAAGTAAATAACATGCAAATATGCTTACCGTATTTTTTTATGTACGATAACATAAAGCAGTCGAATCACCACGAACAATTGTTAATACTAAAATACATTGCACTAGAGAAAATCCTACGTAGTATTGATTCAAAATGATTGATTGATTAAAACGGAAGGAAGAAACCCATTGAAGAGCAAAAGATTTGCTTGGACTCTTTTGCTTATAACCTTATAGATATGCTGAAATAGCTTACACGGCGTCTCATTCAGAAGAAAAGTGCTGATGTATATGCATTAACATCCCGTGTTTCCATTGTAAAAGATTAAGCTTTTGAATAGCTTGTTTAGACACAACAAGGCAATAATTTTTCCTTTATAGGTAGCGAGACAGTTTCTTGTCTCATTGAGCTCTATATAACTTCATCGCCAGAGTTCGTTTTAATGAAGAGTTCAATTTTATTTTTTTATTTGGATTTTTTTTATTCAAATTCTTTTTTTTTTCCTGTTTGGAGTTTTTTTGGTCGTTAGTGCTCGGCACCTTTTAGGCATTGGCGCCCCATGCGCCTCACGGCTTTGCACATTGGCACGGCGCAACCCTGATGAAAGTTGATGATGAAAGTCAATGAAAAAGAAAGCCCTCTTATAACGCATGACAGAAGGAAATCCAGAGAGAGCTTGATAAATAGTCTCTATTTCAGCCTCTTTTTTTTTTTTTTTGAGTTTAACCCAATTGCAATAAAGCTCTGTAATACACCATTACAGTAAAAATTTGAGCCAGATGCACCATCCATTACAGAAAAACCATCAGTGCAGATATGGAATCATTCACTGGGATAGAGAATATGTATGGTCTTTAAGGAATACAATTTTAAAGTACAAGATAGAACATACTTTTTTTCAAAAAAGAATGGGAAAATTTGAAGGTAACCAACATATTTTAAGCAGATATATTTATGTTATAGTTTGTGTTTTATGTTCCTCTGTGGTAGTAGAGCAAGTTCTATGGGTTTATAATCTAAGTTGAAAGAAAAGATAATTGGGTCAATGGGCCAGATAGTGTTTAATAATTTTCAGACAAGTTCAAGAGTTGTTTGTCTCTTCTAAAATTTGGGGCTTCAGGTAAATTTGAACTTCCATTATAAGAATCAGGGTAGACTGCAATAGGTTAAATAATGATTTATATATCTTTATCCAACATCTTTACACAACTATTTGCTGCAGTACCAAGCTCACCACTATAGTCAAGAACAGGTGTGATGTAAGTTCTAGGGACTGCTTAGAATGTTTTGAGTAAATCCCCAAGAGGTAATTGTTAAAAACTGTATTTTACCCACACCCTCCACCATAATGCACTGCTGCTCCAACAGAACCAGGAACTTAATTCCTTAGTTAGAACTGTTTTTTCATTCTCTTTTGCTTTACCTAGTATGTGTTTGTAGTTCATGTCATTTTATACATATATTTTGATGTGTAGCATGGAGTTCAGTCTTATTATGAGGGAGTGTTAAATTGCTTCACTGCATAGCAAAATAATTGGATAATGAATAACAATAATAACAGATGAAGAACAGATAAGAAGGCAAATTGCATGCTTTCCTTGCTTGCCCTCTTTATGTTATATTTCAAATAGATAGATAAGCAAATTTGTTTATTAATATCTAATATAATACAAGACTGCCACAGTCTATAAATACAGTATTAATTATTTAAAGAAAATTAAACTATATTCATACATTGTTCTTAGTTTAGTAATATTATTTATAAAATATCTCTGCTAAAAGACTATGCACAAACTGTTAAAATAATAATTCCAATTATTTAGAAATTTATTTTTATTTACACAATTTTTATGTAGATAGGGGAAATAACTTAAGAGAATAAACTGGGAAAATGATTTCAAACTTGAAAAAAAATTGCATCGCTTGAAGCTCCAAGAGACAAACTTGCATTGCTGTGTTATCTAGTCGCAGAATACATACTGACAGCAACTGCAGATCAAGAGTTAGGTGGTTAATATATTTCATTAAAAAGTAGTGATTTTAAAAGGTAATGAACAGAGTTTTCAGCCCAAGAAGTCTTACACCAGTTTGTGATATTTTAACCATCAATATTCCGTTTATTACTCTTTAAAATCACTCCTTTTTAATGAAATTAATGAGCGTCACGTGCGGGACAAGATGGCGGCTTTTCATGGAATGGCCCTAGATGGCAAATACCACTTATGGAAAGACAAAGAGAAAAAAAAAACGTTTTAAAGGTATATCAACCAAGACAAGAGATAATTGCAGATGCATTTACAAAGCCTACACCAAAACCACTATTTGAACATTTTCGCCCCAGAACTTAGAGTTATATTGTTCAATACACACAAGCAGGAATGTTAGAAACTGTATGTTGAACACATCCTCCTCCAGACGATTCACATTCATTCTCACTCATATTTTGCTTCATGTAGCATGTGTTTGTAGTTCATGACATATTTTTATGTGAAGCATAAAGCTCAGTCTTACATGGGAGCATTCAATCTCTTCATAACATATCAGAAGAATAAGATAATGGACAATAATAATAAAAGATGAAGAACAAATAAGAAAGTAAGCTGTATGCTTTCCTTGCTTGTACTGTTTATGATATCTATCAATTAGACAAATAAACAGATATGTTTATTTATTAATAGTATCACAGTCATTTTAGCAATTTTTCTGATTTGCTCTTTTGATGTTAATATCAGTAATACAAATGGCTACATCATCTGCATAGAGTAAGCAGATAATGCACGAAATATTTTGCACTCTGCCCAAAAGGTCATTAATCATAACATTAAAAAAGAGCATAGCTAATAAGAGCACCCCGGAGTAGCCCATTTCCCAGCTGAACGAATACAGAACTAAAATTTCAATATCTCACCATGAAAACTCTTTGCACAAGGGAAAATTTAGTGAATTATCTAGATTTCCCTGAATTATCAGTTTGACAAGTTTCTTCACCCATACCTAGTCATAAGTAGAATTGAAATCTACAAATAGCAACAGGGAAGATCTATTTGCATCAATACCATCTTTAATTCATTGGGCAAGTTAAGTGACTTGGTTCACAGATCTCTTTTTTTCTAGAAGCCAGCCTCCAAAAGATAGCATTTCTATACTCCAGGGAACAATTTAGTTGATTAGAAACTATTTTTGTATAGTTTTACAGTAGAAATTCTTCAGTGAAATGTGTAGAAAGCTGCCAGGATTTTTAAGTGCATTATGGTTCTTTTGGATTAGTATAATTGCAGCAGGGATGTCTTTCTTTCAGATAATAGAAAACACAGCAAGGTTTTTTTTTGTTTGTTTGTTTGTTTATTTTATTTATTTATTTATTTATTTTTATTTTTATTTATTTTTTTGCCTTAAGTCCTAAGTTTAAGCGCTATTTGGATGTTAAATTATCTGGTTCCAAACTTTTATACAGGCTCTGTTAAATTTAATATGCTTAAAGGCACAATTAAAGTTCTAGTCCTTCTTAAAAGTCAGGCAATGACGAGAAAGAGATTTTTTAAAACGTTGCTGTTTAACATAAGTTAGGTAAAAAGAGGTATAATAGTTTGCAAAGGTAGTAGCTTTCTGTGAGTTTCCATGGTAAGACCTTCCACAGATAACAAGTGATTTATTCACTTTATGAGATGATTCATTATTTATCGAAGAAAGACCTTCATGAAATCCAAATTAGTAAGTTTTGAAAGCTGTCTTTTTTTCATTCAGAATGGTTCTCTTTAAAGAAGCTTGAGCATGTGTTAAAGCTATACCACTATTTTTGTGCCTATGTTGATGCAGTTTTATTACAATAAATGTCTCTAATTTTCTTTCTTACAGTCCTTTCAGTCCAAAAAGGGTGAAATATTTTAATCTTGCTTCTTGAGATAGCAGAGAGAGCACAATGCACTACAATCACAATTATAATATCATAACTTCTGTAGAGATTTTCTCCTGATAAATGCATTTGTGAGGGATTTATCTGTTAAGGCAGAGTAAATGTGCCAGTCTGACTTCCATCTTCTGTGTAAATTCCATCTTAGGTAATTGTCAAGATTTCAAGGATAGTCTTTCAAGTAGGATCTTTTGACAAGGAGTCTGTGTCCCTAGCCAGAGTAAAACTTCAAAAGCTTGGAAATATTTATACATGCCATGTCAGGTCAGGGTTTGTTCGCCACCCCCACCCCCCAAATGGAAGGAGAGTATATCCATTTGTTTATATGAAATCGATGGAAGTAAAGTCTAAAACGTCCTCTAGTACCCTCCCAAGAGTAATTACATTATCAATAACCCTTTCTAGGGGAATAACAAATTAAAATCTCCAATAATGATTTTATTTTTATTTATTCAGTTTTCTAAGATCTATGTTAGGCTCATTGTTAGATAGATTTATAATAAAATGACCCGTGTTTGTCTGTTCTTCTCTGCACCTGTAATACTACATATAGTCAGTTGCAGCATAAATTTTAACAATGGCAAAAGCCTTAACATAGCTTTCGATTGTAATTGTCTTTAACAAAGAGAACTTAAAATTGTACACTCCACGAGCATTCTAAAAAGAAAGAAAAAGAGCTTAGGTCCTGAAAAGGACAGTTCTCATTTTTAGCTTTACCATACTTGAGGGGCGGCTGCATTACCATAAAAGGGACTTGCTCCGTAGCCTAAACAGAAAACTTTTCCAGTTTTCAGGAGGTGCCATGAGGAGGTCAGACACGGCCTCCCATAAATTTAAATTATGATTCCCGGGTTAATTTTGTTTTGAGCAAAACTGAATAGGGGTCATGATCCAGTCATTGAATTTTTTTCACAATGGATGATATTGATGGGCTAAATTTCTGCTAAAGCCAAGGATCAGTGTTTAAAGCTTTTCAAATCCCAAAACCACTATTTGAACATTTTCGCCCCAGAACTTAGAGTTATATTGTTCAATACACACAAGCAGGAATGTTAGAAACTGTATGTTGAACACATCCTCCTCCAGACGATTCACATTCATTCTCACTCATATTTTGCTTCATGTAGCATGTGTTTGTAGTTCATGACATATTTTTATGTGAAGCATAAAGCTCAGTCTTACATGGGAGCATTCAATCTCTTCATAACATATCAGAAGAATAAGATAATGGACAATAATAATAAAAGATGAAGAACAAATAAGAAAGTAAGCTGTATGCTTTCCTTGCTTGTACTGTTTATGATATCTATCAATTAGACAAATAAACAGATATGTTTATTTATTAATAGTATCACAGTCATTTTAGCAATTTTTCTGATTTGCTCTTTTGATGTTAATATCAGTAATACAAATGGCTACATCATCTGCATAGAGTAAGCAGATAATGCACGAAATATTTTGCACTCTGCCCAAAAGGTCATTAATCATAACATTAAAAAAGAGCATAGCTAATAAGAGCACCCCGGAGTAGCCCATTTCCCAGCTGAACGAATACAGAACTAAAATTTCAATATCTCACCATGAAAACTCTTTGCACAAGGGAAAATTTAGTGAATTATCTAGATTTCCCTGAATTATCAGTTTGACAAGTTTCTTCACCCATACCTAGTCATAAGTAGAATTGAAATCTACAAATAGCAACAGGGAAGATCTATTTGCATCAATACCATCTTTAATTCATTGGGCAAGTTAAGTGACTTGGTTCACAGATCTCTTTTTTTCTAGAAGCCAGCCTCCAAAAGATAGCATTTCTATACTCCAGGGAACAATTTAGTTGATTAGAAACTATTTTTGTATAGTTTTACAGTAGAAATTCTTCAGTGAAATGTGTAGAAAGCTGCCAGGATTTTTAAGTGCATTATGGTTCTTTTGGATTAGTATAATTGCAGCAGGGATGTCTTTCTTTCAGATAATAGAAAACACAGCAAGGTTTTTTTTTGTTTGTTTGTTTGTTTATTTTATTTATTTATTTATTTATTTTTATTTTTATTTATTTTTTTGCCTTAAGTCCTAAGTTTAAGCGCTATTTGGATGTTAAATTATCTGGTTCCAAACTTTTATACAGGCTCTGTTAAATTTAATATGCTTAAAGGCACAATTAAAGTTCTAGTCCTTCTTAAAAGTCAGGCAATGACGAGAAAGAGATTTTTTAAAACGTTGCTGTTTAACATAAGTTAGGTAAAAAGAGGTATAATAGTTTGCAAAGGTAGTAGCTTTCTGTGAGTTTCCATGGTAAGACCTTCCACAGATAACAAGTGATTTATTCACTTTATGAGATGATTCATTATTTATCGAAGAAAGACCTTCATGAAATCCAAATTAGTAAGTTTTGAAAGCTGTCTTTTTTTCATTCAGAATGGTTCTCTTTAAAGAAGCTTGAGCATGTGTTAAAGCTATACCACTATTTTTGTGCCTATGTTGATGCAGTTTTATTACAATAAATGTCTCTAATTTTCTTTCTTACAGTCCTTTCAGTCCAAAAAGGGTGAAATATTTTAATCTTGCTTCTTGAGATAGCAGAGAGAGCACAATGCACTACAATCACAATTATAATATCATAACTTCTGTAGAGATTTTCTCCTGATAAATGCATTTGTGAGGGATTTATCTGTTAAGGCAGAGTAAATGTGCCAGTCTGACTTCCATCTTCTGTGTAAATTCCATCTTAGGTAATTGTCAAGATTTCAAGGATAGTCTTTCAAGTAGGATCTTTTGACAAGGAGTCTGTGTCCCTAGCCAGAGTAAAACTTCAAAAGCTTGGAAATATTTATACATGCCATGTCAGGTCAGGGTTTGTTCGCCACCCCCACCCCCCAAATGGAAGGAGAGTATATCCATTTGTTTATATGAAATCGATGGAAGTAAAGTCTAAAACGTCCTCTAGTACCCTCCCAAGAGTAATTACATTATCAATAACCCTTTCTAGGGGAATAACAAATTAAAATCTCCAATAATGATTTTATTTTTATTTATTCAGTTTTCTAAGATCTATGTTAGGCTCATTGTTAGATAGATTTATAATAAAATGACCCGTGTTTGTCTGTTCTTCTCTGCACCTGTAATACTACATATAGTCAGTTGCAGCATAAATTTTAACAATGGCAAAAGCCTTAACATAGCTTTCGATTGTAATTGTCTTTAACAAAGAGAACTTAAAATTGTACACTCCACGAGCATTCTAAAAAGAAAGAAAAAGAGCTTAGGTCCTGAAAAGGACAGTTCTCATTTTTAGCTTTACCATACTTGAGGGGCGGCTGCATTACCATAAAAGGGACTTGCTCCGTAGCCTAAACAGAAAACTTTTCCAGTTTTCAGGAGGTGCCATGAGGAGGTCAGACACGGCCTCCCATAAATTTAAATTATGATTCCCGGGTTAATTTTGTTTTGAGCAAAACTGAATAGGGGTCATGATCCAGTCATTGAATTTTTTTCACAATGGATGATATTGATGGGCTAAATTTCTGCTAAAGCCAGGGATCAGTGTTTAAAGCTTTTCAAATCCCAAAACCACTATTTGAACATTTTCGCCCCAGAACTTAGAGTTATATTGTTCAATACACACAAGCAGGAATGTTAGAAACTGTATGTTGAACACATCCTCCTCCAGACGATTCACATTCATTCTCACTCATATTTTGCTTCATGTAGCATGTGTTTGTAGTTCATGACATATTTTTATGTGAAGCATAAAGCTCAGTCTTACATGGGAGCATTCAATCTCTTCATAACATATCAGAAGAATAAGATAATGGACAATAATAATAAAAGATGAAGAACAAATAAGAAAGTAAGCTGTATGCTTTCCTTGCTTGTACTGTTTATGATATCTATCAATTAGACAAATAAACAGATATGTTTATTTATTAATAGTATCACAGTCATTTTAGCAATTTTTCTGATTTGCTCTTTTGATGTTAATATCAGTAATACAAATGGCTACATCATCTGCATAGAGTAAGCAGATAATGCACGAAATATTTTGCACTCTGCCCAAAAGGTCATTAATCATAACATTAAAAAAGAGCATAGCTAATAAGAGCACCCCGGAGTAGCCCATTTCCCAGCTGAACGAATACAGAACTAAAATTTCAATATCTCACCATGAAAACTCTTTGCACAAGGGAAAATTTAGTGAATTATCTAGATTTCCCTGAATTATCAGTTTGACAAGTTTCTTCACCCATACCTAGTCATAAGTAGAATTGAAATCTACAAATAGCAACAGGGAAGATCTATTTGCATCAATACCATCTTTAATTCATTGGGCAAGTTAAGTGACTTGGTTCACAGATCTCTTTTTTTCTAGAAGCCAGCCTCCAAAAGATAGCATTTCTATACTCCAGGGAACAATTTAGTTGATTAGAAACTATTTTTGTATAGTTTTACAGTAGAAATTCTTCAGTGAAATGTGTAGAAAGCTGCCAGGATTTTTAAGTGCATTATGGTTCTTTTGGATTAGTATAATTGCAGCAGGGATGTCTTTCTTTCAGATAATAGAAAACACAGCAAGGTTTTTTTTTGTTTGTTTGTTTGTTTATTTTATTTATTTATTTATTTATTTTTATTTTTATTTATTTTTTTGCCTTAAGTCCTAAGTTTAAGCGCTATTTGGATGTTAAATTATCTGGTTCCAAACTTTTATACAGGCTCTGTTAAATTTAATATGCTTAAAGGCACAATTAAAGTTCTAGTCCTTCTTAAAAGTCAGGCAATGACGAGAAAGAGATTTTTTAAAACGTTGCTGTTTAACATAAGTTAGGTAAAAAGAGGTATAATAGTTTGCAAAGGTAGTAGCTTTCTGTGAGTTTCCATGGTAAGACCTTCCACAGATAACAAGTGATTTATTCACTTTATGAGATGATTCATTATTTATCGAAGAAAGACCTTCATGAAATCCAAATTAGTAAGTTTTGAAAGCTGTCTTTTTTTCATTCAGAATGGTTCTCTTTAAAGAAGCTTGAGCATGTGTTAAAGCTATACCACTATTTTTGTGCCTATGTTGATGCAGTTTTATTACAATAAATGTCTCTAATTTTCTTTCTTACAGTCCTTTCAGTCCAAAAAGGGTGAAATATTTTAATCTTGCTTCTTGAGATAGCAGAGAGAGCACAATGCACTACAATCACAATTATAATATCATAACTTCTGTAGAGATTTTCTCCTGATAAATGCATTTGTGAGGGATTTATCTGTTAAGGCAGAGTAAATGTGCCAGTCTGACTTCCATCTTCTGTGTAAATTCCATCTTAGGTAATTGTCAAGATTTCAAGGATAGTCTTTCAAGTAGGATCTTTTGACAAGGAGTCTGTGTCCCTAGCCAGAGTAAAACTTCAAAAGCTTGGAAATATTTATACATGCCATGTCAGGTCAGGGTTTGTTCGCCACCCCCACCCCCCAAATGGAAGGAGAGTATATCCATTTGTTTATATGAAATCGATGGAAGTAAAGTCTAAAACGTCCTCTAGTACCCTCCCAAGAGTAATTACATTATCAATAACCCTTTCTAGGGGAATAACAAATTAAAATCTCCAATAATGATTTTATTTTTATTTATTCAGTTTTCTAAGATCTATGTTAGGCTCATTGTTAGATAGATTTATAATAAAATGACCCGTGTTTGTCTGTTCTTCTCTGCACCTGTAATACTACATATAGTCAGTTGCAGCATAAATTTTAACAATGGCAAAAGCCTTAACATAGCTTTCGATTGTAATTGTCTTTAACAAAGAGAACTTAAAATTGTACACTCCACGAGCATTCTAAAAAGAAAGAAAAAGAGCTTAGGTCCTGAAAAGGACAGTTCTCATTTTTAGCTTTACCATACTTGAGGGGCGGCTGCATTACCATAAAAGGGACTTGCTCCGTAGCCTAAACAGAAAACTTTTCCAGTTTTCAGGAGGTGCCATGAGGAGGTCAGACACGGCCTCCCATAAATTTAAATTATGATTCCCGGGTTAATTTTGTTTTGAGCAAAACTGAATAGGGGTCATGATCCAGTCATTGAATTTTTTTCACAATGGATGATATTGATGGGCTAAATTTCTGCTAAAGCCAGGGATCAGTGTTTAAAGCTTTTCAAATCCCATGATAATCTTGAAAAGACTGCTACTACAATAGTGTTGCGCTGGCATTTAGAATAGTTTACCAAAAGTAGCAGTTCCTAGCAAAGGGCAATAATAAATTGACTAGGACCTTCTTATCTAGGCCCAGAGTATGTTGCTAGTCATCACTTTTGAATTTGTATTACATTTTAATGAGTGATTATGTTCTAAACAATTAAAACATTAAAATTACTGCAAAAAAAAAACACTGTATTATACAGAAGGATATTTAGCATAAAAGAAAACCCTTTTTTACAACTTTATCATCACAGAATAGCAAGTTTACAAATAAAATTCAATAAGTTTACTTTTAAAAAGCAATTGTGAAAATATAAGACACTTACCAGCAAACAATGACTTTGTTCCACTTTTTTTGTACAGTTTAGAAATTAAAGCGAAAGTACTTGTTTGTACTTTACCTGAAACAAAAACTTATTAATTATTCAATGTTTATAAATGTCAAATTTTACATGAAAAATTATAGTAGAATCCTGCTAGTGCTAAAATTATAAGGACAAAGAAAAAAAAACTACTTAATCTCGACTACAACTGGCCGGAAAATCATCGAAATTTCATAGCTGGAAACTAACAGTAAATGAAGAAAATTTTCATTAGTTTTTATGTAAATAACTAGCGGTACCCGCACGACTTTGCCCGTGGTATAAAATTAGAAGTTCATTTGTAAAAAATTGATATAGCAGAAAAAATACTCTATTTTAGTTATAATTCAACTATAATTATTTCAAAGTATGATATAAAAATTTGGAATGGACCCCACACTACTTCCTTTTACGTGTAAATTTCTTAGTGCCTTAAGTGCTAAAATAGTGCTTGGAGTGAGCAAGAAAATAATTCAAACATTTATATCCATAGTTTGCCACGAAACAATGCAAAAAATGTTTTACAATGATTAATCTCCTAAATATCGCCGATTTTAACATCATTCAGTGGATTTTTCGCAAAATATCGCCAATAGCGCCAAATTGAACCCAAAAAAAAATTTTTTTTCGCTAAATTTATTGCCAACTTGGCGATATGTCGCCAAATTGGCGTCAAACACTTGGCGACCAAAAGCTTGGCGATATATCGCCAAGTGGTCGCGCCAATTCATATCTCTTTTGTCTGCATTGAAATTAACACTGATTTACCCCATAAAAGGGGTAACACACCCCTTTGGGGGCATTCGAATGCAACCCCAAGGGGAGGTGCACAAACATAAGCCAAAAGAGAAAATAAGGACAATTTTGTTGCTCACAGAAACCAACAGAAATCTTACCAAGGTTTAAAAGAAGAAGAAAGTTTTCTTTCCTAACTTCAAAAACAAAATAATACATTTTCCGAAATGACACACTTTAGAAAGAACGTTGCAATATCGCAATATGATACCAGTAAATATACTGAAATAGAATTGAATGCCAAATTGTAAAAAAGTTGCCAAAATTAACTTTTAATATTGTCTTTTATTATTTATTAAATGCAATTACTGCTGCAAATTACAGTCCTTGGAGCACTTCTTTCATTTAAACTCAACTGATCCTAAAAATTTTAAGTATTAGTCATAGAAATTTCGTGCATTATTCTTCACAATGATAATAAAAACAATAAACATCGACAAACATCAACCAGCAAACGATAAAATAAAAGCTAAATTCGTTCACTCAAGCCAATTACTGCAATGTATATTGAAATAAATTAATAATGAAGTAAAATATGTTTCGCAGACGATAAATTTAGAATAGTTTCCTGTCATGTTGTCTGTTTTTTGGCCTCATTTGGTTAAAGAATTAATCCCTCTTCTATACAACTTATCAGATCGCCAAAATGTCTCTTAACTCACAAAAATGTTACACGTCAGTTTCTTCCTTCTCTACCTATTTTAAGGAAAGGACTCGATTTCTCATTTGATTGACAGGTGCCATCTTATCATGGTTTTATTATATTTCATTTGACTAATTTTAATACGGCTTGGAGTTTGGATTGCTACAAAAACAAGTACATTTTTTAAATTATTAAGGGAAAAAGAACGATACAAATAAACGAAATAAAAACGTAACCATGGTAACAACATTAAAAGTTGATTTCCGTCGATAAAATAATTAGGGATGGACCGGATAGTGATTGTGCCGGATACCGGATATCGGATATCCGGTGGCTCATCACACGCCGGATACCGGATATCCGGCCGGATATCCTGCGAATATTCGGCATTACAATTACATTGCATGTTCGCTTATTTTTATGTAATGCAGCTTCAAATCAATAAATCAAAGTTGTTTCTCGCATAATTTCTTTAAGAACATGTTAAATACATTTAAATTAATTTTTAAAGCCTCTATTTTATTTGTACAGGAGTAGCGCTACATATGAAATGAAACACTAGCATATTGTGATTTCTTTCTAAATTATGTATTTTTATCAAAATAGACGAAACTTTAAAAGATTGAATTAAATATTTCTGTATATACTCAAAGTTTAAACTTTTAATTATTCTTAGTTTAAATTTTAAAGCTTTTCTGTTTCAATATCATTTCAATAGGTTTCTACGTAAATGATACAGTTATTAAATATTTCACCAATATTAAAAAAAAAGAAAGAAACAAAGAAAGAAAAAAGGAAAAAAAAACTAAGCTCAGATAAACGTTTTTTTTTTTTTTTTTCAAATTGATACATATTTTATTAGAATTTTATGAATTTAAACTTCATTACAAAGTAACACATTTTCTTATTTCTAATTTTGCAATAATATAAAGCAAAATTTTGCTTTGAAATTCTTTTTTTTAAAGAATAATATGCATGTAATTTTTCTAACATACAAGTTAAAGAAGAAAATATTAAAACAGGACCAGTGTGTTAAATAATAATAATATATTTATACTCAAATAATCAGTTAAAAATTTTATATAACTCCAAAAAACAAAGGAACATGTTTTCTGAAGATTCAAATGAGCAGTTTAAATATACTTTTAAGAGGTATGCTAAAGTTGTTCACTTTTTAAAAAACAAATGAGTAAACTTTACTTAAATAATCAACTTGAAATTTTACTTTAGTTCCAAAAAATTAAGGCAGGGATTCAAGTGAAATACGGACGATCGCAACTCACCATTGCAATCGCAAATTCCCAAATTTGGATAAGTTGCAATCGCAATAAATCGCACTGACGTCACTACGGGTGGAGCCAATAAGAGCTCACAAGCGGTCAGCGATCTCCTCTTATTCGCCAAGTAGGCTGTGACGTTTTATCTAGCTCGTTTTTCATAGGCAAACGTCACGCTGACGTCACGATGTTTTTATCAAGAAACGTTCTAATGTAATTCATTTCCAGTAGCGATTGCAATATGCGATCGCCTGTTTCACTTGAATCCCTGCCTAAGATACACATTCTTAAAAGTGGCAAATTATCATTTTAAATGCATTAAGGGTCATGCTAAACATATTCACTTTTTTAAAAACAAATTAATAAACTAATTCTTAAACGATCACCTCGAAATTCAACTTCATTTTGAAAAAATAAAGATACATTCCGAGATGCAAATGTTATATTTATGGGTTATTCCAGCCAAAATGGTACAAATCATGTCTGAAATTGTCGAGTTAAGTTTATCAAATGAAGTAATTTTCGCCAACTAATC
>JAXGGA010016660.1:0-26186 GCA_038373865.1 Uloborus plumipes | reverse complement strand
TTTCGAATGTTTCTAAATATTTTTACAGTGTTATTTTTAGGCTAAATCACTTTTTTTATGCTCCATGCATATCATTTTAAACATTTATCTTTGTTAAAACATTCTATTATCATGTAAATTACGGTTTAAAAAATGATTTTTACCTGAAAATCAAACCTTACAATTTTTTAGGCTGACATCTCTTGAATTTTGCCATTTTTATATTTTTTTTATTCGTATACTTTTCATGAATATTTATTTCCAATAGAATTATATTTTGACTAAAGAGTACAATCATTTTTAAGTGAATAAAATGTTTCATTTCACACACGTTTCCATTAATTTGCTTCATACCTTTTACAGCAGCCATATTGGATTTCGCCATTTTGACAAAAATGCTCAAGGTTTAGTGTCTGGCACTCAACGGATTCGGAATCAGTAGGCCTAATTCATTTTGAAACCACCAAAAAATCTCATCTATATCTATAAAAATGAGTGTATGTATACTCTATAGTTTGCGTCAGATACTATACTATAGTTTGCGTCAGATTTTCATCAAACTTGACACAGAGGTTCCTTGATGCCCTAGAATTCTCATAGGCGGGGTCTTGAAATTTTAAAAAATCTAAAAAGCTCAAATTTAAGTTTTTTGCAAAAAATGACCCTTTTATAGGAATCTAGCCTGTTATTAGGCCTATTTTTTTAATCGACATGAGCCTTTAGGTTGCAAATTGATAAAATTTATGGTATTTAAATATTAGCATTTTCCAACACAGATTAAAATTAAAACAATGAATTTTCATTTCAAGGCTCACCTATTTCATTTTAGCATGAAATAAGTCAAAAACAATTAAACTGCTTTTTTTTTTCTTTTCAACTGATAGAGATAAACCTTTAAAGCGAGAAAGTAATTTATTTCTGATTTATCAACCTTTCTACCTCGAGGCTCGGAAACAACGAATTCGAAAAACATAAATTTTTGAATTGTAAGTATATTTAGCTACCACTCTGCAAAAATGCCTCCGAAGAAACGGAAAGCAATAGGACAAGTTCATCCTAAGGCAAAAAAAACGGCTGAAAAACGTGAAGATGAGAGTCCTGAGGAGAGAAATCGAAGACTAGCGACAGTGCACATTAGAGATATGACGGCTAGAGCATTAGAAAGCAATGAGCAGCGTGAGTATCGTCTAAGAGATCTGAGAGATAGAGCAACTAGAGATCAAGACAATCGGAGACAGTGAGTCAGCGTCAGTTTCGTCTAAAAGAACAACAAGAGAGAACTACTACATCAAGACTAAATTTATTTATTCTTGCGCCTGAAGGTGAAACTAAGAACGTTGTTTTTGAACAAGTTTTGCGTTAAATTTTTATTAGAATTTTTTGAGAAGCTAAAGTTTTATATTAATACGCACCCGGGCAACTCCGGGTATAAAGCTAGTATATATATAAATTTTAGGTTTGATGACATTTCAATGGACACTAGCCTGGACTATTTAGTTTTTGTCTTGATATTCCTATTTTGTCTTGTTTTCTTATAAAAGATATATATGTTTGTTTTATTTCTTTCTCAACTAGAAAACATTAGGGGTAATTCTGAAATCAGCATCAAAAATAGCTACTTTCGTTTAAAAAAATTGAATTCTCTCAGGATTCATTTCTATGTAAGCACCAACATTCGGTTCTACTGGAGTGCATTCATGTGGTTTGGATTACAAATCTTTAATGTTCTGATTTCCAATTGCTGTTTACTTAGTAAAATAACTTGCTACATTGAACTAATATTAATTTCCTTCCACTTATTTTCTCCTCACATTGTGGGCTTCAAGCTCTAATGTGCCTATTTAAAAAAAGGTAGTACATTTCTTATTTCATTTTAGTTTAAGCTTATTTTCTCATTTTCGTGCAAAAGCGTCACTGAATTTTACCATGATCTGGCCATCACCTAGGTCTAATGAGACCCTGTTAAATATGACTTTTGCAACCAATGCACATTTGAAAGTGAAGTGTAAAAGGTGATATTAAAATGAGATATTAGTGTATTATGCTTTTGATATTTCATTTCTTGTTCAGATTTTTTTGCATGATTAAGTGCTCAGTAAAACAGAAAATATGAACTTATATATTTTGATATACATTATTTTTTATTTAGGAAAAATTATGACTTCTTATTTTAAATTTCAGTTATTGGAGCTCTCCTTGGGAAACAGAAGGGTCGTAACATAGAAATTATGAATTCATTTGAATTAGAATTTGATAAAATTGAAGGTGATGTAATAATAGACAAGGATTATTATACAACTAAAGAATCACAATGTAAGTTTATTCTTTATGTAAGCAAATAGTATGATGTTTCATTTTTTGTTTTATTTTATCTTCCGAGAAAGCTTTTTGGACGAACATTGAAAGTATTCTGATGTCTTAGTTGTTGAGATCATGCAAAAAATATATTGGTGGTCCTAGTCATATTTGTTACAAAGTTGAAATTAATAATGATTGCCATGATTACTCAAGTAACAGGGCCCAATGCAGGCCGATTTTGCTACCGTTTATCAATACCTTCACAAAAATAAATAATAAAAACAGTACCTTCACAAAAATAAAGTAACAAAAACGGTACCTTTACAAAAATAAAATAATAAAAACAATAAAAACGGCAAATTCACAAAAATTACATAAAAAATCGGCATCTTAAATCATTCTAAATAAAAACCGGTAACATTGATTTGAAAAGTGTTTTTATATCATAGATAAATAAAACGTTGCAACATTTTGGCGATAACTGCAACTTATAGTAACCCTGTTCTAGCCGTTGCAGTTGTGGTTTTCCATGTCAGACTCTAATTTGTTTTGTTTTTAAGCAATAACTAAACACAAACTGAACTTTGGAAAAACAAAAAAAAAACTTTTACATCGTATAAGCCATAGGCGGACTTAGGCTATTCATTCTGGGGGTGCAGAATACCGCGACTCGGGGGGGGGGGGAGAACTGGCCGGGGCCTGGGGTTTGACCTCCGGGGGGGGGGGGGGTTTCCACAGGTCAAACAAGGCTCCGGGCATTCTTTCAGAAAATATTCATTTTTTTTTTTTTTTTTGAGTTTAATCATCATTATGGTTGTTTCGAAGTAAAAGAAACTAACAATGTACCAATGAATACCCAACTGCAGTAAATACGATTTTTCTATACTACGGCCACTGAATAATATATAATTATTTGATTTATGTAATGATTTATTTGTTATTATTATTTCCTTTTTTTTAATGGATAAAAATACTGTTTTTTTTAATATGATGTTGATATTATTGTAGCAACATTTGCTCGAAAAAAGGTATGAAAATACGAATTTATTAACATGACTCTTGTCTAAAATAAATTTAAGGAACATAAACTATTACAAAGCTCAAAATACAAATATAATTCTTTAAACAATGCTAGTAAAATAATAAAGTGAAGTTATTGCAATAAAAATAAATACATCAAAAACGTGGACGTTGAATAACTTTTTTTTTAATTTTTACATTAGAGACTTAGAATTTTTTTTGCAAGTGTATTTCAATATAAGTGTATGGAGTATAACAAAAAAAAAAGAAAAAATCTGTTTCAAAAATTTTTAAAATTTAAAAAAGTTAAATTTTTTTTAAAAAATTTAAAATGCTCCTCGCGCCCCAATTTTTGCTCAAAGTGCACGAAATTTGAAATTTAGCTTTGTGTCTTACTGAATAATAAAACTTGGCATGCACTATAGAATTCCTTCAAAACTTTATTTTTCAGAATTTTTTTTAAATACCGCATCCAAAATTTTTTGAAAATTTCCTCGTTTACTGATTTTTAGTCAAGTTTTTTCACTTTCCTGAAGTTAGATTCTATAATGCATGCCAAGTTTTATTATTGCATATGACATGAAGCTACATTTCAAATTTCGAGCACTTTGAGCAAAAATTGAGGCGCGAGGAGCATTTTGTAGACTACAAATATTGAGAAAATTTTGTTTCGAGTAAAATGCAGTTAAAGTATACTTTTGCACTTACCTTCAAAATTCACTTTGAAAACCCTACGTTTCTGTGTTTTTATTAGACATCATATAGTTAAGCATGTTGTATTGCATAAACATGATGTATATCTTTTTTTATTATGCGATAATTGAACAGAAATGGTCTTGTTTACTTTAGTATTTTTCTTGAATATCAGACAGAAAACATAACTTTTAATATGTTATCAAATTTTAAAACCCCCCAGCTTTATAAGTTTCACCTTCTTTTTTAAGCATTTTATTGTTTTTTGCTGATTTGCCCATTTTTTTGCATATTCTTTTTCTTTTCCATTCAGTTGAAGCTCTGGTTTCACTCTGATCAACACGTCGTTTATCACGTCGCTGTGCAATGGACATTGAAAACGAATTAATTTCTTCTTCTGCACCCAAACTGTTCAAACACCCAAAGTTGAAGTCACTTACTGCGGAAATCACTGCTATTTCAAGTCTTTTTTTGCACACAAAAGTTTCTTTGGGACATTTACTCCAAATAACGCTATGAAAACTCTCATTACTGTTCTGCGTTTTGCCCGCAACACACCGAGAAAGAAGTTCATCACTTGCCAGCCTTTGGTATACTGGCAAAATTTTTGCAACAAATGTTCCTAATAGCTTTGTTTTCATTTGTCTATGTGAACGAGGTTTCTCTCCTTTTGCAATGCTGCGTTGGAAGAAGCACCATGATGCCGGACCCTTTGGACATTTATTATGCTTCGGCGATTTATCAGTCGAAGAGCAATGATAAAGTGTTGCATAAATCGCTGTCTTCATGGCTTCCATGTTTGGTGCATTATCTTTTATGGCCTTGCGGTAAAAACTCGTTAGCTTCTTTATCGTCTCCTCTTTCAGACTGCCTTCTTTTTTCCCTCCGATAGTTTCCCCTTTACTTGAGCACTCCTTAACTTTGTTTCGAAGGCCAGTCCCCAAGCGCTTGGCGACATGGTTGATACACTCTTCCTTCGTAAGTTTGACTTTATTACCATATATCTTGAGTTCCGACAGATGCATATACGCTTTTGCATCCCCATCGGACAGAATGCCTGTGTACCTCATGCCACATACAGATATCGATCGCTTCCACATGATTTCTGCAGCTGCAGTCTCCATTGCACTTGAAGATCCTGTAAAATTAATACAGCATTCTGGTTCATGACCCTCAAACCATACATCAAATTCTGCACTGTCCTCGCCAAGATCTCTCTTGGCAGTCACGCATTCAGCACAATATTTTGACAGAACCTCATAGTCTATAACCAGGCCAGTTAGTATGTCAATAACCGCACTAATACCATACAGGGACGTGAACCCCCGTTTCTGCCATGTCCCGTCAAACGAAACAGTTATATCAATAACTTCTTTTTTGACGAGACTAGGATCCAGCTCTCCGTGTTTATTGCGCACAATATTGCGTGCAATTTCAAGAATGTTCTCCTTGAAAATTTTCTTTTCATAATACAGCTTGTGTAAACACTTGGAAAATGTCTTTTTATCCATTGCGTTAATCCCAATTGCCATTGAAAAAACTTCTAAAGCAGCGTGCCCTCTTCCAACATTCAAAAATTCTTCCACGAGTTTCATATTTACATCAAAGCATTTCGAGTCATTTACTCGGGGGCTGGAGAATAGAGAACTAAACACTGTATCACATGATTTGCATGTTAGTTCAATTTTTGTGGAGTACCCAAACACTCCTTTTGATGACACATCCAATGAATTTTCTAAGCATTCGTCACATTTTAAATTGTGAAGCAAGGGTCACCACATCTCATTACTCATAAATACATATGAAGAGTCATCTTTTACAATAGCAGAAGAATTGTTGACGGCAGAAGAATTGTTGAAGTCAGAAGAATTGTTGAAGGCAGAAGAATTGTTTAGCTTTTTGTAGCTGGTGGAATTTTTTTTTTCATCTGCAACATTCATTGAAGTACCAATTTCTAACACACTTTCATTGGTTACCATAGAATTTTCCAATTCATTGTTTTCCTTCACAGCTGCCCATCTTTTCTGAGCATTTTGAGCACAGGAACGAGATCTTTTTGTTGGCCTTTTTCGTAACTTATGAAATCGCCGATTAACAGAATGCATGATTTCAGAATTTCTGAAATTATTTTCTGAGTAAAAATAGACAAAAAAATTAACTAGTTAATATCACATTAACTCTGCATTTAATCGTTAAAAGGACTTTTTCTTTTTCTTGAAGTAAACGGCAAAACCGTAAAGATTTTTTTTCAAAAAAACGCAAAACTGTACTAAGAGCAAAACCACATGTAAACAAACTATTCTACACAACTACAGTCACAGTTAAGCATAACTGTTGCCAAATAACAACACAAAATAGTATTTTAGATTAAAATAATAATATAATAAGTAAAATTCGACGTTTTCTGCTTTGTTTACATCTGAACAGCTGACTTTGACAGCAGTTGTCAAAGTTTCCGGTGACAAATCGCTTTGTGTACTAACTTCAAACAGTTGTAACTTTGGTAAAAATTGTCCAATCGCTAAGCGGTTTTCTGCGTTCTGTAGAAAAATGTTTGGAGTAAAATAAAACACCAAAAATGAAAATTAGCTTTTTTGGTCGTTTTTCGATGCTTTCAAGGTCTACCGTCCCCTTAAAGAACTTCAAAAGTAGTTCAATAGTGATAGTAACAAACTGAGACTCACTTTCATCGAATTCGGAAGTAATTGGTGGAAAGCTGGAAATTTTTTTATAATACTTCCCTCCAAAACTTTTTTCAAAATTGAAATTATTTATGCTACCTTTGACGACGTTGGGGGATCAAGACTCCTCTGGGAAACTTACTGAAACTTAAATTCTGAACACGCAATTTCAGGCTATCTCTAGTGACGTTAAAGGAATTGAGAAGACTCGAGGCATCTCTCCTGAAATATTTTGATACTGAAGCACAACTCAGGATATATTTCTTCATGATATAGTAAAAGAAAAGAAGATGAGTTTTTTTTTTTTTTTTTTGAACTGAAGTCTCATATAAGTTATCTTTGGGAAGTAAAAGTTCAAAGACCCTCCCCTGAAAGATTTTCGATACATAGATGCGCAACTTTGCTGCGTTCTCTTTGGAGACGTTAGACACAAAAAGTGGTTAGGGATCTCCCTCCGAAAATTTTCAAAATTGAAACCTTAAGCCATCTTTACTTTAGACCATCTTTGGTAGTAACGTTAGCAAGGACTCTCTTCCAAAATATTTCGAAATTAATGTTTCAAAAACATTTTTATTTAGGTTATCTTTAATACCGTCAAGAGAAGAGACAGGATTCGGGTGCTGTGCCCCGAAATTTTGCGGCATTGAAGCTTCAAGAATGCAATTTTAAGCTCTATTTTTTGAAACTGAAGGTTCAAAATTTTACTTTTAGCAGAGGTGCCCATTACCCCCAAGAGCAAAAACTTATCATCGAAGAACTCCACGAAGATCTCTCTAAAAACGAGAGCCACACATGAAAGAAGAAGAAAACAAAAACTTTTAAAAATGCCCTTAAAAATAATTGAATAGCACCACTTATGCCATGATTCTTGATAGGAACAACTGCTTTTAGGCTTTGTCTGACAACATTTAGGAAATTAAAAGGATTTAGGGACTCTTCTGGAAATTTTTGGGCATAGAGACTTCTTCGGAAGCTCTCTCTTTTCTAAAAACACATTTTAGAGCTGAAGACTATTGAAAAGTAATGGGGATATCAACTACCGTTAACTGTTTGAATTTTAAATCTCTAAAATGCCATTTGAGGCAATGTTTGACCAAGGTATTGAAGAAGAAGCGGGAAAAGAACTCTCCCGAAAATTTTGGATATTGAAGTCTTGAAATTTCAATTAAATTACACGTTGTAAAAGCGAAATTTTAAGATCTCTTTGGACTCTTTAAGGGGGTCATGAGCATTCTTTGAATTCGTTCTTGGCGGATACAACGGGCCTTCGGCTTCCTACCCTAAACCCGTCACTGAGAGGCACTCTATTCTTTAATTTCACCCTTGGTAAAGAGATTGAAAATTAGGTTCCCCTTCTAGCTCGGCCGGCTTAGACTTTTACCTCTTTTCGATTTTTTTTCTTTTTTTCAGCTGAAAGATTGGAAATTATTTGTGAAATAACTAAAACCGAAAATGATTGCACTTTATTTTAAATTTCTTGCTGGGAGGCATACTTACACTTTATTTTACATTTCTTGCCGGGAAGGAATGATTACACTTTATTTTAAATTTATTGAGTGTAGCATTATTTTAAAGACTCTTATTTCCTGACGGACTAGAAAAAAAAAGGGGGAATGAGAAGAAAGAGAGAAACGTAATTTGCTGATTAATAATCTACATATGTTGAATATTTTTCCATTTAAAGATTTCTATTCAAAATGATTAGGACTTTTTCTATGCGTTTTCTAATTGAAATATCTTCATTTTCCCAAGACACGTTCTTTTTTCTCTTGAGTAAAGCGCAAGTGCTCCCTTGACCCTCTTGGGTTGCACCACTGCCTGGTGCCATCTAACGAATTATTATCAGCAATAATTATTTATTTATTTATGTATTTCAAGCTAAAAGTATGTAAATAATTTAGGAGTAAACTTTAACCGAATAATAATAACTACTTTTATTTAAAAAAAAAAGAATTTTTTTTCGGGGGAAGGGTTATAGGAGGGAAAGACCCTCTGGGGCCCTCCCTTACATACACATTTGAAAACAATGTTAATAGAGAGTGAGTTTTTTTTCTAAAGGATTTTTTTTTTTGAGCAAACACGAACCGAACACCTACATTTTAAAAAAGCTTTCTCGATTTCGGGGGGGGGGGGGGGGTCCTCTCGCCCCCCCTTAAATACGCCCTTGGTTAGAGCTGTGGGAATAAACTAGGGGTCCTCAAAAAAGTACAAGCACGTGTTTAACGACGTCAGTTGAATGCTTTCGGCTGTTTCCCTCGAGTCGCGTGCTAGAGTAAAGAATTCGGGGGAAAATAGACCTCAGAAACGTGTTTTTAAAGAAAATTTTTTGCTCTACAATAATCAAGTTAATTGAGGATTTTTCCCCTAGAGCACCTCGGGTAATCGAGAGTATAATGTATTAATTCTTGAAATAATCGTTCAGCAAGAATTTTCTATCCATCAGTTACGCATTTTTATTCATTTATTTCGGTAAGGAAAAAAATTTCAAACTAGCTGTTTGATGAAAAATTTTTAATTTAATTTTTTTCGTAAAGTCCGGCCAAAATGTTGGGGGTGCGGCGCACCCCCTGGCACCCCCGTAAGTTCGCCTATGGTATAAGCTGCCATAGCGTATAAGGGGCAGGAGTTAAAATTCAGCTTTTAAACACTTATAAGTGGCAGCTGATCTACCCGAAAATACAGTATGTAAATAAAATTAAAATTCAAGAATAAACTGGAACACTTATTTTATTTCAATTGATAAGTGGAATTTAAGGTTGTTTACTGTTATGAAAGGAAGAAAAATAGTCTTCACAATTACTCAGGCATGTCATTACTTTTTTTTTGAGTATTAGTCTTTTTTTATGGTGTTAGTAATTTATAATTTTTTTTTTGACAATGTAAGTTCTTTTTGTATTATTTAATAATATGATTATAAATGAAACAATGACATGAGTTTTTTGTCAAAAATTCAATAACTTAAAATGTGCTGTGAAAAAATAGCGAACAAGAAGTATATTCACAAAAATAGGATGACGATTAAATATATTCACAAAAATAGGTAGTAAGATAAAAATCCTGGATTGGGCCCTGAGTAATAGTTGTACTTTTTCTACCAATTTTTTTTTCAGCCGATTCCCTTATTGAAATATTGGTTAAAAGAATTTCCTGTTTAATGTAATAATTTTTCAATGCATCAAACTCTTGTAATTTCTTTTTTTGTCTCTGATAATGGGATATGCCACTTATTAAAATAATTTTTCATTGAAAATCGGCTTTTTCAATAAGCAGTCTTGACTGTACAGAAATCCAGCTGTGGCTATTGTGTGCAGAAATTGTATAGTATCATTCATGTTCTTACTAAATTTGTTATCAAATTCATAGAATTCTGTTCGATTACAGGCTATGTCCTGCATATGAAAACTCATAGTAAAAAGAAAAAAAAGTGCACCTTTTTACTTTTATTTTGTTATAAGCTTTCTAAAAAAATGGTCAATAACTAGTCATGCTGTAATTAGTTTTTCTGGCTGTTTATAGTAACTGAAATAAATGAGACAATACCCAAAATAATTACCAAATGAAGAGATAAAAACTTCTGAATCAAAATGTATATTTTAAACCATAATGCATCCTATACAATTACTACCGCATATTTTTTGATACATTAACCCAGTTCTCGCACCTAAAATTTGCTTGCATTGACATTTTCAAATCATTAACCTTAATTTAAAATATTTAACCAATATGAGTCTATAAAGAAAACATTTTTTTTTTTAGAAGAAAGTGTTACTTAACTTGCTTGTGCTTTGAAAAAAAAATCTATTGTTAATTGCTTAGAACAGTCTGTAGTGAGCTTTAACATCTTTTTTTTTTCAATCCCATAACAAAATCCATAGTCCTTAAAAATTCAAAGGTTAATGTTACCGATAATAAATCCTATAGCGCAGAAGCCTTGTAAACACCTCATCTCTTTCTGTCTCACACTTCTTTTTTAACTTTTCCCACGACAGCGGACTACAATTGTGCTACTCTGCCTCCTTTTTAAATGCTACGAAGCCTCCAAGAGCAAAATCGCCGAAATGAGTTTGCAATATCCTTTCAAATTAACCCCCTCTAAAAATACCAGTGGCGGTGTTATAACATGGCCTCCCTCCTCCCCTGTAGGCACCCTGGATTATATGTATTTCTTCCATTTATAAGTGCAAAGCACACACATTGTAACAAAATAATTGTTGTATAATTTTTCCTTTTCTTTTTATTTTCTTAGTTAAGCAAGTTTTTAGTGAATTAGATTTTGTTGGTTGGTACACTACGGGTGATGCTGTGAATGAATCAGACATAAAAGTTCACAAACAAGTATGATTTAAATTTTTGGATCTGAAATAGATTATTGCTACTACTGAAATGTTTTGTTGTAAATTTAATTGTGTCTGTCTTGTTTCAGATATGTGAAATTAATGAAAGTCCTGTTTTCTTAAAACTTAATCCCTCAGGTAGACATACAGAGGTAATAATTTGTTTCCATTTATAGTATTTGAAACATTTGTAAGTTTCCTTTTTTTCTTGCTTTCAGTATTTTATTAATTTGCATCACTTTTAGAACATCTTAATATTTATTAAAATGATTGTAGATATGTATAAACCACATGATAGCTCTCAATTTTGATTTAAATGTCCTTAATTTTTCTGTTTAACAGAAAGAGTCTTGATGAAAGAACCATTTTGACTTTAACCATGTAAAATGTAATACTTTCTTTATGTTCCTGAGCTGTATCAAACATGTTGTTTATTGAACTTTTTTAAAGAGCAGCAATTACATGTTTCATTAGAATATGTTTGTAGTGGAAAAGTTATTCCAATTCTAAGTAAGAGTAATTAATGAGTAGAGATAGCATGAAGTGGTATAATGTAAATAATAGTGATAAAATAGGAGATTAAATTAGCAAACAGCTGTTACTGAGTTTTTTACTCATTTTATCATTTTTATTTACATTATTGCATTTTGCTACTCATGTTTTAGTATAAAATTTTATACTTTTTGCAAGATATCTAATGATCTAGATATTCTTGTGAATGAGCATGTTATTAAGATTTTTTTTGTCTTCTTTACTCGTTTTTTACAAAATTACATTCATACTTAAACAAAGTTTTTGAAATTAAAGTAGAACATTCATTCCATGTGGTTTGTCTGAAAATTGACAAAAATGAATAATCTTTTCATTTTCTCAGATACACTTATTAAAAATATGCTAGAAGAAAAAGGAAACTTAGGATATACAGTTAAACCTTGTTATCACAACGGCCATATTTCAAACTCTCAATGTTATGTCAGTTTTCTTTGCACTTGAAATATTTTCAGTAAAATTATGGAAACATTTAAAAAAGTTTGTTGTAAAAATTCTTGACAAGTGATAACAAACCCTGTGTTATTATAGCCTGTACATTCCATCTCAAGAATAGTGGAGCATGTACGTATGTAGGTTCAGAAAGTGATAGGTTTTATTTTTTGACATGGGAAACAATAGAAAGTACTGCAAAGCAGATGCATTTTAACACTGGGTCAGCAAATTAGGAGGAAAAGAGAAACACTATAGCTAGTTTCAGCTTTAGTTGGTAATTGCAAGCTTCTCTCATGAGAAAAAGAGACAAGAACCTTTTATTAGATTTGTAAGGAAAACACATCCTTAAAATATAGAAAAGAGTTTTAAAATGTTTTTTCTGTTTAGCTATCAGATTGTGGCTAAAAGTGAAGAGACCTTTAATTGTTTTTTTTTCTTGCTGGTAATTACAGGAAACCCTTTTTTTCTTCACTTGAAAATGAACCAAGTATGAGTGTTACAAATGTTATTCAAAAATTCAGCAAACCATAATTGGAAAGTATTTTAGAATGAAACAAAAGAAATAAGTGAAGATTTTTTTTTTATGATTTTAGCCTTTGCCGCCACTAATAATTCATTGCCAAAATTGAATCTAATTAAAAACATCAAATTATTGATTTATTAAATCTGTAATTTTATTATAAACTAATGTTTAATTATGAATTTCAAAACAATTTTGGTAAAATGTTGCTGTATTTATGATGTCACTTAGTTAACAGTGACAGTGGTAAAGGCAAAGAATATTAAGTTTGACTGTAGTACAATATCATTTCTTGAAAACAAAACTCTGTAGGGGCATATGCCTAAACCCTAAGTGTTAAATCACTAGAAAAAAACCTGTTGCAAACTCAGAACTAGAGATGTACGGAGTAGCACTTCAGCCGAGTACTTGGTATGACTTATTGCACCAGTTTAAAATACTATGATTTTCATATTGAAAATATTTGCATGGCATTTTTTATTTTTAAATGTTTTCCCAAGTATACATTTGCATTTTGAATTTGAAATGAAAATTTAGCATCATAGAAAATTGGGAGTAGGGGGGGGGAATCAATTGAATTTAAATATACTGCATTGGAATGCTTTTAATTGTTATTTTTGAAGATTCAAAAGTATTTTTACTTTATATTAAAATCTGTTTTACTGAGTTTTGAATCATTTTGTATGCTTTTAATGTGTTGTTGTATAATTATGTGCTTATTTTGAATATATTTATTTTCAGCTTCCTGTTTCTATGTATGAATCTGTTATTGACTTAGTCCATGGGGAGGTATGCTAAACTTCAGTAATTTTTTTCTTCTTATTATTCTTTTATTTTTTGTATTCCTGGTAAAAAAATCTTTACCAGTTTTTTTTTTTTGTATATTTTTTTATAATTAAGAAGTGTTATTCAGAATAACCATTTATTTATTATTTTATCTGAATTCACACAAATATTGCAAATAAATAATGTATCTAATTGTATTCAGTTTGTTACAGCTAATTTAACTGAAGTTGAGTATACATATAATAAGTTTCAGTAGTTTACATAACAACAAATCATGTTTTATGTTATTTAACTCTCATAGAAAAATAATAATAAAAAAAAAGAAAAGCAAAAATTAATGTTATAAGTTATGGTTTTCCCATTATTTTTTTTTCATTAGCACTCAGTTTAATTTTTGTTTGAAATGTACTGAAGAACTGTACATGTTGGCGACTCTGAATTATTG
Source organism: Uloborus plumipes (assembly GCA_038373865.1). NCBI lineage: Eukaryota > Metazoa > Arthropoda > Arachnida > Araneae > Uloboridae > Uloborus > Uloborus plumipes. The sequence continues at coordinate 12,446 of JAXGGA010016660.1, read as the reverse complement.
TTATTAAAGTCTGAAATTTCTTTGGAATTTTATTTGTATTCTTCTTACATTGGCCATATTTTCAGCTTATTTTGCTATACTTTAGCTATTGAGTTTCAATGAGTTTCACTTACTGTGATTACTTATTGCATAAAAAAACTGATTCATCAAAGATGGTTACTGGTATGAATTGAGTTGAAGAATTTTTAGTAAATGTTATTTATATAAATTTCTCATGTGAAAGAAAAAGGTGAAAGTAATTCATATTTTACGTGAAAAAAATTGAATGATTGATTGACTAAACTCATTTAGTCTGCCTTTAAATTGTTTAAACTATGATAACTCTGCTGTATTTCTAAAGTTTTATTACTTCTTTAGGCAACCATGCTTTTTGTAGAATTATTATATACACTTGCTACCGAAGAAGCCGAGCGAATAGGCTTAGATCACATGGCTAGAATGTCTTCAAATGAATCTGGTGAAAGTTCTTTGGGTAAGAGTAGATATTTATTGTGGTATTTGCTTTTTCTTTCTTTCTTTTGACAGTACATTTAACCAATAAATCATTGAACAGAGCATAAACAAGCAATTTCCCAAGTATTTTTCAGAACCATAGCTCAGGTTTCTTCCCCAAGTTTCTTTAATATAGAAGAAAGTATCCTCTAATTCTCTGATATCTTAAAAACATATCCTTTACAAATAAAAAAAGTACATTGACTGTTGTTATAGCTTTTATGTATTCTTTTATTTTCCATGTTTATATAAGCTCCTGTTATATGATGATGTTTTTCTATAAGTTGCAGAACAGCTTCAAGCTCAGCATAGTGCCATTAAAATGCTTCATAGCAGAGTCCATTTGATTCTTGATTATGTGCGAGCTGTTAAAGAAGGAAAAGTTGCTCCTAATCATGAAATATTGAGAGAAGCATATAGCTTATGTCATAGGTTACCAGTAATTTCTACAGAGACATTTAAAGAAGAATACTATAATGTAAGTATTAAAAGTTTGGAACTACTTTAATGTTGATTGTAGAATTGAAAATCATCTTAATTTTTCTACTGTTAATGTTGAACTGTGTTTTATGTTTCTCTACTACTTTCTTCATTCATAATCAGGAAAATATTAAATCTTTTACAAAAAAAGATTGGAATTAATGAATAAAGCTACACTGTTATAGTATTAATCTTATTTTTTAAACTAACTAATTTCAGGAAATAATTTATAAAAAAAGGCATGCACTTTGATAAAATAATTTTTGGTGAATTATATTGAAATGTTAATTCTAAACTTGATCGCTAAAACTAAACAATTTGCATACTTTGTACACTAATAAATGATTTGAAAACCTCTAATATTTTAGAACTTAGGTAGCAGTGCAGCCAGAAATTATCTTCTGTGTATGGTTTTTGTTCATAACCGTCCTTATACCTGTATAAACTACCATACTTGAATAAGCTAAAATATTTTATGCATCATTCTAATGTACATTCCATTAAAATTTTCTTTTTAATGCTACTGCAAACATTTTCAAAATACTTCATCATTTTTAGGTTTCCAGATTAGATTGCATATCTTGTTCAACAATAATCATTACTGTTCTTTGATAATTACTTCAATTATGAAATAAAACTAAATTTTTTGCAGTCCCTTCCTTAGTCCTTCCCTTTAACCTTTTGGATCCGGGCTGTTTTTTAGAAATTTTCTTTCGACCTAGGTAGTATGACAGTTGAACCACAGATTTCTTTTCCATTGAAAAGAGAAGGTATAAACTGTCGTACCAGATGTACGAAACCTTGAAAAAATCCCCTGCTCCAAAGGGTTCGAGTGAAAATCTCAACCCCGTCCTCTAAAAAAAAAAGACTTGCGGTACAGCATGTGTACCGCCCGGCTCCTAAAGGTTAAGTCTTTAAAATTCTCGTAAATGCCCTTAAGAAGTACTTGAATTTTATTTTCAAGATAGAGGGGGAACCCTGTCTATATGTTTTTAATTAGTTGAGAACTAAAAGTAAATGTAATGCTCTGAAATTACTATAATTCAGATTTTTAGAGAAATTTTCTTTCAATACTCTTTTATGAATATTCTAATGTGAACAAACTATTAATCTAAACATCTTTCTTTTTTCAGCAATGTAATGATGTTGGACTTATGACATATTTGGGTACACTTACAAAAGGTTGCAATACTATTAACCAGGTAAATAGATTTATTTTTATTCTAACTATCACATTTTTAGTTTCTGTTTCACCCTTGTTTGTCCGAGATACTTTGATATTGATTGTATTCACATGGGGAGATTAGCCAAGTCACAGTTATATGGTTGTTATAGCATTTTTATTGTATGCAGATGTATGCTTTTGCTATGAGCTGAACCATTTTAATGGATTAAACCTGGAAAATATAAAAAATGTCTACTGCACAAATGACCTAATAAATAAAAATGAAGTAGTAGCCCTGTTCACTTTTACAAGCCCATATTTAACAAGCAACAGATTTAACAAAGAAGCAAGAAATACTTGGCTGTTAGGATGTAAAATGTATTTTTCAAAACTCGCATTTAATACGCTGCACACTGTTATATCAGGCAGAATTTTTGTGTCTTATAAAATTTCTTTTGACTTCCACCTCTTGTCCAGCTCAGCCAATTGTTCTTGTGACAGTTCTTTATACAATACTTGGTCAATATAATAATAATTAGAGGCGTACCGAGTAGCACTTTGGCCGAGTAGCAGAGTACTAGGTTTGGTGCAGTTTAAAATGCAATGACTGATTATCAAAATATTTTCATAGCATTTTTAATTTTGTTCTTAAGTATTGCTTGATCCAAAATAGTCACAACCTTTTTCTTCTGATTATATGACTTAATTTTACCTCTATATATTGTTATCACTATACACCAAGAACTTGAATCTGCAAAGTTGATGGTTTATAAAAATAGTATTCTTTTTTCAAATGATTCAAATTAAATTAGAATATGATTTAAAGATTTCTTATTATCAGCCTATGAATATTCTGGATATCACAATGAACTTCCTAGCTGAAGGTGAATTAAACATACTGATATATGATATGGAGAAGATAGTTACGCACTAATGCACATTTATGAATTTGCAATGTAGAAGGGACATAGGCAATAGCTAACTTTTACCATGCATTGGTTTTATAAGTGGAGATTCTTTTTTTTTTTTTTTTTTTTTTGACTCATACGTAGAACACAGTTGTATTTTGTGAATAAAGCAATTGTAAATTTCCCAAAAATTTCGTTATTATAAAAAATATTCCATTTTTACAACTACTCGGCATTGGCCGAGTACCTGATCAAAATTTGGTCAAGTACCAAGTATTTACCTATACTCAGTACACCACTAATAATAATTATTATTAGTAAATAAATGAATAAAAAATATATTAATAAATGAAGTGTAAATTTTAAAGGTTCTTTTCTACAAACTGGTTTTGTACGAGCAGTTACATATAATGAGGAAATGTTGTGATTTCTTCGTGCTCATAATAAGTGTGTTCGACTAAAAAAAAGAAGATATAAAATCAATTGGTATTCCCTGAAAGGGAAAAGAGTGTGTTTTTGTATATGTGTAAATTCTATACTTGTGGAAGTTTTGGTGGAAATCAAATTCTAAAGGGGGGGGGGGTGATTGAATTAACCAATCAGCAAGGAAACTATAAAAATGGCAAATGTTGACAATGAAACATACTTTTTATGTTACTGTCCATTATTACTTCATGTGAATCAGGAAGTAAGTAGTGTTATAGAGTATTTTAAAGTATAAAGTACAGAAGGGAAAACACCTGTGTATGCAAAGCTGAAACAGTGCTATAATTTGAGGGTAGTTCTGCCTGTGAGAAGCCACCTGTATCCAACGCTCATTAGGAAAGGGGCTCCATACCTTTTAAACCAACTCACTCTGCATATGCTTCGTCATACAAAGCTAAGCTGCAAGGGAGTTTTTGTGAAATGTGATGCGAGGAGTTAGCAGAAGATCCATCTAACATACTCATATGAAGCCATAAGGCTATGATTTTTATCCAGAATGCTAGTACCAGAAAAAGAGGTCCATTTCAGCTCTAAAGCAGAGTTTGTTCACTCTATTAGACAGATGTTGCCAAGCCAATAATTAGAAGCTATTAGTAGCTGGCAAAGAAGTTTAATTACATTCAATATTGAGTGAATTAGGAGGAAAGTCAAAGATATTTTGTTGTCCTAAGTAGAAAAACAGTATAAAACATAACTGCCACAAGAGTTACCAGCACATATTTTCGGGAGTGTAATATTTATGAAAAATAATTTAAATGTCTTATTTTTTTAAGGGGAAGAAGGGGGTGCGGAATTGCTTGCCAAATAATTGGCATGCTGTTGGTGTGGGACAGCTTCCTTTCATTTGTCAGGAAGTGAAGGATACTTTGGAAGTGTTATCTGTTTGCATAGCTCCTGAATATTAAATGCTTTTCAGGTTCATCAATGTGTTGCCACTCCTTGGTTTTCCAATTTCATACCTAAGAAATATTATTTGATTTGATACTACATTTTTTAAATTCACAAACCGTGTTCAACTACAAATCTTTAGAAATTTCATTTAGAAAAATGATCTGAAATTTATAAATTTAATACGCTAAAATTTTATTTGAAATATATAGTCTAAATATTGTATTTCTTTCTCATTTTACAGTTTGTAAACAAGTTCAATATCTTGTACGATAGGCAAGGAATGGGAAGGCGGATGAAAGGATTCTTTTTCTAGAAACTATTTTTTCATCATTTTTTAATTTTAATATACATAATTGTAAATCTGCTTATACAATTTTCATGTATGTAAATAAAGTTATTCTGCTTAATATGAGCTTCTCTCTTTTTATACATACATTTTTTATTATCTTGCATGTTCATCAAATTTGTGAATTGTATTTTGAAAATGAAAACATGAAGTTTTTCCTGAAATATTTTCTGTTAGAAAACATTGATTTTATGACATTTACTATTTCAGGGTTGCCACAGGATACTTAAATGCTACTTTTTGCTACTTTTTTAGACACAAGACGACTTTAGCTACTTTTTTATGCAAAAACAGGCCAAAAAGCTACTTTTCTTCACTGAATCTGCTTTTTTGAAGACTTTTCCCTCCTGACATAAGTTTTCTTTGTAAACACCTGGAGATTTTCTTTCACCCATGGTTTTAAATAATTTCCATTTCAAGAATAAAACCTTTCCTAAATAGACGTTATGGGCTGCACCGATCCACTGCATCCAATCAACAAGTTGGGCGTGGCTTAAGTGATGCGAAAACGAAAGTCAATCCTGTATGGAACTAATTTGTATACTTCTTACATTACTGATATCTACGCTTTTCCAAAAGCTGAAACCTTATACAGTGCGATGCAAAATAGTAGACAAAATGCAAATATATGAATAAAAAGAAAACTATTCAGCGAAATGCATTCGAATTTCTGCTGTAGGTAGACAATATTGTCCCAAATATGTGTACACAACGAGACCCCCCGCCCTGCACTACCCGCAGGCTTCTCAGGGGACTAACCGAAGTTAGGGAGCCTCTCGTCCAAACAACACATTCCAACCACTTACGACTCTAGACACCGTGGATTCAGATACAAATCTGGTCCGGTGGTGCCCATTGCCTACTTAATTTACCACCACAAGAGCCGCTGTCCAGATACAGATTCTGGCCAAACATCCGCTTGTGATGAGGGAAGCGTTCGGTACGGGTACACTAGCCGAAGCTAATTAGCAGAGCCCGGAGATGTTCTCGGAGAAGCACTAGGCTCAACCAATCCCCTCTCCTTTAGCTCTGCCCACTCGTGCGGAGGGAGGGTACCACCCCACCGAAGTGAAGTCGTCCCTCGAACCCAGTTTATTGACCCAGCAAGACACTCGATCTTGCTCATGCAACCGGGTCATAAGAGCTGGCAGCCGCACTCTCAAGCCCCCGCGGCACGACAAGCCAACTTCCCATGCGGGGGTCCCAAATATGTGTGTGGAGTTTTTAAAAAAATAACCGAAACAAAATTCGGAAATTACAAAAAACATTTTTTTTTGCTGTTGCAAAAGTTTAGACAAAAGTCAGATTTTATGAAAATATCTTTTGAAAGGAAATTGTTGGAGGAAAGGTGGGACTTTTTGCTTCGACTTTAAGGTGCAGAGATTGCTGAATGAATAATCGAACTTCCATATCTCTGTAGTTCTCATGTAAAGAAGAAGAGAAAGTTTGGAAGCCGAAATTTGGAAAGGAATCCACTTTGCTGATTTTTCGTCTTTTAAATTGGCCCTAGTATGATAGTACGTTGTTTTTTACTTCGTGGAGAGCAAATTCAGACATGTGCATTGATCAAAAAGGCCTAGAAAAATTATATTTCTTAAGGATGAAGGAATTGTAAAAACGGCTAAAACTGGCGATTCACCCCTTAATCCTACAAAACTTCTACTTGGGTCAAAAACAGTACGTGACAGCTAAGTAGATAAACAACTGTGTCGGATGCCCCCCCCCCCCCCAAAAAAAAAAAAAAAAAAATTGTGCCTGAGCCTCTTCGGAAACAGTCCCAAATAAGCCAGATTTTAATGGTAAAAGCAGCACAGCTTATGCTCATCAAATCTTTTCTCTAGTCAAGCTAATAGAATTATAATCCATCTAAGCCACCCAAATTTTAATGATTTTCATCAGAGAAAGTAACATTGATTTTTAGTCACATTTACCCTCATGGTAATAGTGAAGTTCAATATTCAGGGGTTTTCAATATCCAGGATAGCTCTATCGGAAGATAAATCTTTGATGTCGGAACGCGTATTGAATGACAGGCTTATTATAAGATGCTCTGAAGCACTATTCTACAGTTGCACAGTTCCAAATTGATAAGGGACTTTTAAATTTAGCTTATGGTGCATACAAATCATACCAGTTCTACCTTGAAGACCAGAAGAAAGAGAAGGAAGAGCAATTGTGAGATTAGAAAAAGAAAATGAAGAAAAGTTGAAACAAAGAAAAATAGAAAAAGAAAAGCTGTCAAGTTTGAAGGGATCTGTTAAAAAGTTAGAATAAAAAGTCAAATTTGTAAATTGAGAGAGGAAGGAAACTCAAAAATCAGCTATGTACTTTTTAAACAGGTAAACCTTAGGCTAAAATCAGCTATTAAAGCAAAAGACATTGAAAGTATTAGAATAGCTCAGCAGTATAAAGTTGATTAATAGAAAAGAGAGCATGAAGATGAAGAAAATAAATTAAATTGCTTAATGAACAAAAGGAAAACTACTTTGTTAGAATTATTTTTCTGTAAAAAAGCAAAAACATAGGTTTTCGGAGTAATTTTTCTGTATTTATATGAGTATATTATTATTTTTTCTTTTGAATGGCAGCAGTCTTGTAAAGTAAGCAACCTCGATTGTACTCTTTTGTTTTGTTTTTTTCCTCATTTGTACCTTTAACCATTAGTTCAAAATATGTCTATTTTCTGAACTTGTTTTAAAGCATTACTCATGATTCAGTTTAGCTTGTCACATGTTTCTATTCAGCTTCTTTGCACCGTTTTTTTTTTTTTGCAACTTTTTTTTTATTTTGAAGGCAACTTTTTTGCAACTTTTTTAGTATTTTTAGGCGACTTTTGCTACTTTTTTGTAACATTTTTCCTGTGGCAACCCTGTATTTCTATCAATGTATATACATGGATATTTTTGTTTTACTGCTATGAATTTTTCTGCCATTTTTATTTTTGTGCACATAATGTAATTTACTTCCAACTCTTTTTTTTTTTTTGGTTTTACCCCTTAAAAATATTATTGATTTAATTAAATATTAATTTTTTTGACTGTTTCTTGTTGTGATTTCATATTGCCAAAAAATACTAAGCAATCTGCAACACATTACAAAAAGTCCTATGTTACTTTTTTTTTTTGCAGTTCCTTATTTTACTCTTTGATATTTTCACTCCTAAAAGGTTAAAATGGCCTTATTATTACACTTATTGTGTTCTGATGTTTTTCAAAGTCACTAGGTAAAGATCAAGATTGGAAATTTTTTCCGTTTGCCTGTGGTTAGTAGAAGTTTATTTATTTATTTATTTACTATTATTTTTTTGTGAAACAGAAAAGGTAACCATAGAACAAAAGTTATTAGTGGCTACTTTTTTCTAGTCACTACTTTTTATGAAAAAAAAGAAGAAAAACAGCAAACTAGTTTAAAATGCAAAATATTATCAGTATAAAGAAATGTTAATGCAACTAATTAATGACCTTAAAATTAATCCTATAATAAAGAGTGTTAATAAGAAAATTACTTCATTTTATTTAAAGTTGAGAGTGTCATTTTTGGAGGTTAATAGGAGTAGTCAAGTAGTCATATTTCTTTTGTGATAGAAAAAATATTGCAAGCTAATGTGAATGAAGAACAATGAGATGAAGGTATGTTGTTGGGTGCACTTTTTGGTGATAGAGAGGACTAGACCTCTGTAAATTCAAAGTTTTAGCTGATAACAGTAGTGCAACTGCTGCACCACTAAGGCAATTTGCTGGGAATTTATGCCAAACAGTATCAGTTCCGAATTTTCTCAATTTTCCTGATAGTATTGTGGATTGATTTGAATTCAACTTTCTGTTTCATGATTTGTTTTTCTTGAGTGTAAAAATATTACTCCAAAGAGAAATGTTAACTTTGGAATGAGTGTCTTTCGTCTCTGTAAAGGTGAGCATTCCAAACATAATAATAATTGAACTATAGTTTAAAAAAACTAAAAAATATTTTTTTAGAGTTAATCAAACTATAAAAAGCTATAAACCATGATTTATTATAAGTTGACATGCACTTGTAAAATACATCAGCATGTAATATAGTTTAGCCTTAAGTATTAATAATAGTATTAACCAACTTGCAGTTTATGACGAGATATCTCGTCCATTTAACGTGTATTCCTGGGACTGCCCAATCGCAGGGTGGTTAAATATATTACTTGTACATGCAAAGAACGTGAATTTTATCTTTTATTCAGAGTTACATTGCAATACTTATAACTCTTCAACATGTAAATAAGCTTAGCCTTTAGTATTAATAATAGCATTATTCTATACTGTCGGTTCTAAGAAATATTATTTGATTAAGCGGGGTATTTGTTAAAGCTGGGATCTTTAACGTTGTTCCTATGGCATTGGTTCTGGGAAGATTTATTCTTATAAGCGTGGTATTCGTTTATCCGTTACCGGATTAAGCGGGTATTTGTTTAAGCTGGGATCTTTAACGTTGTTCCTATGGCATTGGTTCTGGGAAGATTTATTCTTATAAGCGTGGTATTCGTTTATCCGTTACCGGATTAAGCGGGTATTTGTTTAAGCTGGGATCTTTAACGTTGTTCCTATGGCATTGGTTCTGGGAAGATTTATTCTTATAAGCGTGGTATTCGTTTATCCGTTACCGGATTAAGCGGGTATTTGTTTAAGCTGGGATCTTTAACGTTGTTCCTATGGCATTGGTTCTGGGAAGATTTATTCTTATAAGCGTGGTATTCGTTTATCCGTTACCGGATTAAGCGGGTATTTGTTTAAGCTGGGATCTTTAACGTTGTTCCTATGGCATTGGTTCTGGGAAGATTTATTCTTATAAGCGTGGTATTCGTTTATCCGTTACCGGATTAAGCGGGTATTTGTTTAAGCTGGGATCTTTAACGTTGTTCCTATGGCATTGGTTCTGGGAAGATTTATTCTTATAAGCGTGGTATTCGTTTATCCATTACCGGATTAAGCAGGACCGACTGTATTTGTAAAGAACATGAATTTTATTTTTTTTTCAGAGTTGCATACAAACAAACAAACCCACAAGTGAAACTAATAAAAGTATATTTAAAAGGAGGTGATATATCTTCATTCAGTTACTAGCATCATAGACGGATGCTAAAAAAGTAAATTATCGGTCATAGCATTCTTGGAAGCTTGTCACAGTATTTCAAAAATGATTTATGGAACCTTCTTACTCGATGAGGAAAAAAATAGAGAAAAGCTAAAAAAATCCAAATTCCATCTTCTAGTTTTGGAGAAAAATCAAGAATGTTTTGCAAAATGTGAATTTTTCCCGCTCGCATTCATGAAAGTTATGTGTTTTTTATCACAATTTTTGTTATGATTTGATTCATACAGATACCGATTTTGTCAATTGCTACCTTTGTTGAAAATTAATGAAAATATAACTTTTATTTCCTTTTTTCATTTCAGACAGCCGAATTGCTCGCTCTTCTTTTTTATTGCCTTATATAAAAAGAATTATCATTTCTGATCGTAAATGTTGTTAACGGTATATCCCTGCATATCCCTTTTCCAAAATTACAGTAAAATGTTATTGATTATATCAACTTTTTCTAATTATAATTTATTTAACACAAAAATTTCAATCTCTTAAATTGTAAAAATCCTATTGCAGTATTGCTCCATTTTTTTTTCTCTACAACTGAAGTTTTCTCCTCCACGACCCCCCAAGTTTCTGTTGCAAGTTCCCAAATATGCTCCAAAACGTTATTTTCCTGCTCCAAATCAGTAAATTCTGTTTATCCAGCTTACAAAAATGCATTTTAGATGAGATAAATGAGAAAATAAATTATACCTTTGTGTTTGAAAAAAAAAGAAGTTTTTCAAAGTTTTTGTGCACAAAAATTGACACAGACACAAGTTTTAAGGTTTTTTAAACATATCAATTGTTAAAAGTATTCATTTTGAATCAACGATGTAACTATCCTCATTATCAAGGGCCTTTTGCCATCTAGTTGTAAATTTTAAATCCTGGATAGATTTGAAAAAAAGAAAAATGATTTTTGGAGCAAAATATCTTGGATACAAGTCAAAAGTTCAAGTTTTTGTGTTTTGAAAGTGTTTTAGTGATCGAAATACAGGGAAATCCGACTGCATAATACTCACCTGAAATTGCATCATCTGATTTCCCTTTATTGCAATCTGTATATGGAAAAAAAACTTTAAAATCTAGCTTGTATCCAAGATGCCATTTCAAGATATTGTGCTCCAAAAATCATTTTATTTTTAAAAAAGTCTATCCGAGATTATAAATTTACCACTAGATGGCAAAAGGCCCTTGATAACGAGGATACATGCTACGCATTTAGCGTAGTAACTACGCATTCATCCACCTTACTACGCACTACGCAAGGAGAAGCAAATTCTACGCATTCGTTGAATAATCATACAAACTAATAAGAGTTTTTTTTTTTGTTCCTTGTATGTTGAATGTCCAGATGATGCTTTTTTGAGTCGATTTCAGTATCATTTCGCATGGCATCTTCTGTTTAAGAGCCGTTTTTTTTAAGAATCAGGCAGTCAAAAAACTTGACATTTTTGATTTTGCTGAAAATTTCAGAATATGGTCTTTATTTAAAATTATTAAACACGTGTTTTTTTATTTTATCAAAAAAAATTTTTTTCTTTCCGTTTTGGGAGGTCAAAGTTGGACTTTGCTCTTTTTTTCAATAAAAACATGCCAACTTAGATGAGCCAATACTTTTTGCTTTAGAAGTGAACCGTGGAACTGACAATTATTTTGTGTTCTACTATATCCCCACTAACTGTAAGTACATAAATATTTGTGGACGACTCTTGGCACAAAGGTCAGAGGTCACTCAAAGTTGTACGAAAAATAGTTTTTTAATGCAACTTTGACCGACCAAATCTTCTTGTGGAAACGGTGCACCACGGTAGTGTATATATCAGTAAATACCCACCAAAGAGTAGTATCCAAAAACATAAAGATATGTGTGGTTGATATTTTGCTCATCGAAATATTTGACTCTGAAGTTGCAGAAATCGCAAAATCACGTGACTTTGAGGGTCATTATCTCCTTGCACCATGAGTGACCAGATACAAAACTAGTTGGAGTAGAAGCCTTTCTTGTCCCAGAAACACAATCCGTTAACAAACCTATGGCTACTCTTTCAGTTTTTGCATAATTCGGCTCTAAACTTTGAAAAATGAGTGTTTTTCGGCGTTAAGAAAAAAGGCCTATTACCTGTTTTAAAATAGGTATTGCTATTATTTGTAGCATTATTATATCCCAACTTCCTAACTAGCTGAAATGGCATCTAAAGATGGTTATACAGTTGAAACCAAATTGATAATGAATTGTCCAAAATACTCAGTATACGTCAAAAACCATATTTTTTTATTTGTCCAGGCGACTTTTTTTTTGTTACAGCTGTTTATTCCGTTCGGTTCCAACATGGTAAGCAATTTATGCACTTCTTGTCGTTCTAGTTGCTGTAAAACAGGAAAGCAATGAATCTTAAGTCTGATATAAAGCAATATATCCTGTCATATCAAGTTTATAATGCTAAAAGATATATTTTGAAATGGACAATAAACATAATCCAAAAAAAAAAAAAAACTTTCTGTTCAGCTGTGCCCTCTTGGTCGATGTTGTGAATGTCATCAAAAACTCAACTTTTTCACAATCAGAAGCCTCTTT